>JBBPJW010001036.1:0-16650 GCA_038088935.1 Pulveroboletus aff. viridisquamosus
GACAAGTCGTAACAAATATAAAAGGGTTTTCCACAGACAAAGTCCACGGAAGCGTTCCAAAAACGAGCGAGAGCATAACGATGTAGCTTGGCGGTGCCTGTCGTGTGCGGCAGGGGCGAAAGGAGATGGCGGGTATGTGAATGCACGAGGGGTAACAAGAAGGTATAAGAAACCCAGAACCGAACCGTGAAGTAAAACGATGGGGATGAACGTGCATAAAAATGGAAGAATTAGGATGGAATATAAGACATGGGCAAAGGGGAGATAGTGAATTAACTAGATAAGTGAATAAGAAACGAAGCGAAGCGAAGAAAAAGGGAGGGGAAGAACGCTGGCTCTGATGGGTGAGATTATCCAGGGAATAAACGTCAGGTTACGTTTAAATCCGCACTGTCCCTCTAGGGTCCATGTGCGACCATTTCTCTCCGTCACTCAGTTGTGCCTCAAGATTGCCACGCAGGTGTAAATATCACAATCGATGGCCGGGAACAGCCCAGAATAGCAGAGTCAACGCAGTCACGCAGATCGCAACGAGCGTCATGACCCAGATGGCACGGCCAAGGAGCAGCTTCTTCACGTAAGGTTCGCGGATCGTAAGCGTGCGGAAAGGGGTGGACTCCGATTGGCCCAGAAACACGAGGATGGGGTCAAGCTCGTATTGATGAGAAATGAGGAAAAGGATGGCGAACGTGAAGGGAAGAAAGAGCTGGTGAAAGTGTTATAAGCAACTGCATAGTCATCAAGAAGAGACTCACGAAAAAGCGTTTGGATTTTGGTTGTACATCGAGAAAAATGAGGGAAAACGCGGTAGCCAGCCCGACCCAGAGAATGAGCAACCCGAACACGAGGCGTACAAGGGCAGATAGGGGGGTTAAATTGCCAAATGCCTTCGCTCTCAGGAAGCGCGGAAATGCATCTTGCTCCATAGCGCGGAAGCAGTACTCCTTTTGTGCGTGGAACATGTCGGGGATGTGAGCCAACATGTTCAGCTCACTCTGCGACCTCGGTTCCTGTGAGCTATTCAGTGGGAAAGAGTGTATGCGCAACGCAGGGGGAAGATAGATCTCGTGATTTTCGGGAGACCCGACGGTGCCTGCAGGAGAGAGATATCGGAGATAGATGCGTTCCGCAGATGCAACGAGGTCCGTACGGGTAATAGCGGCAGAACGAGGGATAATCGTAGGGGCACGTGAAGCTCGTCGTAGGTTGAATAGTGCGGACGTGCGTCCTGAAATTGAGAACGGGGTTGTCGAACGAGGTGGATCATATTCGACAGCTGGAGGTGATGCAGACGCGATTCGCTCCTTGTCAACTCCGGGAGTCCGCGGAGGCGGGCTAGTTGAGCGGCCACCAACACGTTTCTCGTCACCGGTAGTGGCGAGAGCCTGTTTCTCTTGGTCGCTCAACATGTCGCTAGTGCTCGGGGTACTTCGCTTCCCCGCGTTCGGCTGGAGGCCAACAACCGTGCCATAGATTGAGCCGCGCCGACGCGCATATTCCCAATACTGAGGCCAGTCCTCCTTTATGGTCCGTCCAGATTTGCGAACGTCCTTGAAGTAGGCTCTACAGAGGTTTTCGTGTTGTTGAACGTCGAGCCAAAAATCTAGTATGTCTTCTGCGCCCTCCCGTTGAAGAAAAAGACTAGTTACGACGACGGAGGGTCAGTATACTACGTGATGTCAGAGGCGAGAGGGGACGGACTAGAACATGAACAAGTCAACTGGGGGTCTTGTCCGTCTCGACAGGACCTCCGTGAAGGAAGGAAGTCTGTTCTTGCGGCTGTTGAGCCAGTCCTCCTGTTGTCGCTTCTGCTCGTCGTCCATAGCAGTGTCAAATATGTTTTCGTGGCGGAAACCGCAGCGAGCAGCCTCTGGGGGACGTCAGAGTCAGCGAAAAGCGGGTGAGAATGGTTTGACCACTGCACGTTGGGTTATGTAATACACTTGACCTGCTCGTTCACTTTCAACCTAGACAAGACTCATCTCCGCCATGTCCTCGTTTGCAAAGGGTCTCTCACCAGCACTCCGCGAGATCCGTTTCCTGTGCTGCCAAACAGCCCAGGCATCTGCTGGAACGCGGTGAGTCGACAAGGGTTGCTCTCCGCGAGCGGACGAACGACAGAAATGTTGACTCCACCTCCCATCAAAGTCAATTTGTCGTCCTCGAGTACCCCGTCATCAAGAAACACAACCCGGACTTGCCCATCTTGATCAGGGAAGCCAGTGGCACTCCCGCACGCGCGTTTGTTCGCTTTGGTGCGTTCCCGTGCTCTTCCGCGCGTGTGTTGGTGGCTGTTTCACATGTACCCCCGTAGAGCGTGGTATTGAAAGGCACGTTGAGCTGGACAACCTTTCTTCTTCGGAAGTTGCGACCAAGGTAGCACAGCTACTCAGCGCTTCATGATCACATTTACTATCTGTAACAATGGCACAATTCACACTCTCATTCTCATTTTCTGACACCGCGACTTGGGAACACAATCTTCCATTTACACGCTCGCTTCGTGGTCCTACGCTGCTCCTAACACCGCCCCATTGCCTTGAGGAGTGGACACTCCTTTGCGTGCGGTAAACTCGTGCTCTGCTTCAGTCCCGGGAAGCGAACTACCTATGATACCCTTCCGCGTTCTCTGTTAACACGTCTATGCAGGTCCCCGTTCACGTTGCCGTCTCATCTTCGGCAAGGCGATCGATAAATAATCCATTCCATCCGTTAGAATAGGCTTGTTGCATCGTGCCTTTCACTCGCGGCCGTGCAAGATTAGAGGGAAAGGCGTAGATGCATTATGGGCTCTACGTCTCTATCTTCCGATCATCCTTCTTCTCACCCAGGACACCCTCCCCGTGTTTCCCTGCCAGTTCGACCCCGACCTCCTGATCGTGTTCCAACTTGAGATTTCGTATGAGCCAAAATTCGTATACTAGCGCCAATATCCCACAGATTAACGACAGCGCACCGGTAACGATGATCGTCGATTTCTCTGCTTTGCCAAATACACCGCCCTGTAAGCTAAAGACGTTCGTCAAGGTCGAAATTACCCCGGCAACGGAGTTGAGGAATCCAGGGCTTGTGGGTTTAAAACGTGAGCAAAAACCCTTCCATCCCAACGATATGCTACATACATGAAGACGCGGTTAGAAACCCAGACATAATTTCCATACCACCTCCACCATAGCCAGAGCATTCCACATGCGCCGACAGCAGTGCATATCCACGCAATGACATACCTTTATCCGCGCAGAGGTTAAGCGGAGGGACATGTCATCATCTGAAGAGTGGACTCACAATGAGGCGTTGTTGACCACGCTCAAAATGTCACCTGTGGGGGTTCCCGCCGGCGCATTCTTCAATGACGCAAAGGTACCCGGGAAGAGCAAGAATCCGGCAAGCAAGACCCAGGTGAAGAACGAAGCGAGGATGTTGAAGACCGGAGAGATACCGTCCAGTGCCAGGAGCATATTGACATAACGCGTCTCCACGTGGCGGTCATAGTTTGCGGGCAGTGCTGGTCGTTGCGTGGCGCGACGGATCTCTTTTGCGGTGGGCATAGGCACCGGGGGACTCGGTGGGGATTCCTCCACCACATGGACCCGCTGCGCTGTCGTGCTAGTTCCATGTGCGCCAGATGAAGAAGCACGTGTGCGCGACCGCGATCTCTGGGGTGATTCAGAAGGCATATGAGTGAACTCTGTGCCTGGATGATATGAGGTGGACAGGGCAGGTGGTGGCGACGTCGCATAGTGATTCCTTGGAGTAGGGACACTACCGTTCGACGAGATTCGGGAGGCGTTTGATGTTGTGGAGCCTCCGTGACCGTACATGGGCGGTGTGATACTCGATGCATACCGGTGCGATGCGGCGCTCGGGGGTCCAGGCCGAGGATGTTGATGATGGACGATGTGGTGAGTGGTGCTGGGGTGGTGGTGGCCAGGACGATGTGACGAAAAATATGTCGCGCTCGTATGCTGGTACACACCCGCAGGCGGGTGTTGGTAGGTGCTCTGGTGCGATCCGTGCCGTTGCATGCTCGCGCTCTGGAATGGCGTTAACGCGCGTGGGTGCTGGGATTGGCCCGGGATGGCTTGTCCCCACCCTGCTGGTGGGACTGCGGGGGAGGAACGTAGATTAACGAAGGCGGCAGCTGGGGGCATCTCTGATAAACTGACCGGGTCCCTGTGGCGCCTTGAAGCTTCCTTGTCTGGATGGGAATCGTTGGTGCCGGGAGCGCTGAGGTGACGGCGACCTCGGGGAAACTGGCGTCGACGAGCTTGTTGCACCCGAAGAGCTGGAGATTTGGTGCTGTGCGAGGGACGACCCGGGATGGGGGACGACAGGTTCTCCAGCGCGTTCGACGGACGAACTGCGGGAGGAAGATGAGTGGTAGGGCGTGCCTGTGGTTGTGGTTGGGTCCCTGGGTTCCGTCGTCTGGCGAGCCGGCGCTGGTCGGCCTATGGTGTATGGTGGGGCCACATACGGATGTCCTGGATCGCTCTGCGTCCTTCTTGATCTGCTTCGATGACCACCTGCAGAGGTGTACATCGCCGTCCCCATGTAAGCGGTCTCGAGATGCTTGTGTATCAGCGAGACCCTGGCACGCCATTTCCCTGCGGTGAAGTCCTGCGGAGTCTTGTGTACACGTGCAGGCGGTCTTCCTTTGGACCCGCCACAAGAATGCAGAGGGACAAGACCAGAGGCAGAGATTTTGGGCTAATACGAATTACAAGTACAAAAGCATTCTCTCGACAACACAAATCCAGCTCCAAGCGTGCCTGGTTTCGATCAGTGCGCAGACAAGTCGATTCCCTGGACGGTAATGTTCGCTAGATATATCGCTTCCTCGGCGAAGATGAGGAGACCGGAATTCGTGAATATCATCTCGGGAGTCGTGCTGTTCAAGAAGAATTTTCCGATCAAGGTGCCCTCGGAGTTCCATACGTGTACTCCGTCCCCACAACCCGAGTATACGTTACCCTCCGTGTCAAGTTGGATGCCATCTGGGATGCCAGAGTCGCTGTATACAAAGACACGACGGTTCTGGAACGACTGTGTCGCTGCATCAACGTCATACTGATAGCTATTGCAACCCAAAATAAGGGGCAGAGCAATAAACGAGTTCAAGGGAGCTTACATCGTGGCGGGATACGTCTGATTGGTTCCCAAGAAACCACCAGCCTGGCCAGTGTCAGTCCTAAAGATTTGTTCGTAAACCTTCGCCACGGCAGACTCAACGAACGAATTGGTGTCCCGCTTACACAAATGCAGTCTTCCCGTCTGGTGTAAAAGCGATACCATTCGGGGCTACCAATTGATCTGCGACAACTCGGACCTGGCCGGTCGATGGTTCAAAGCGGTAGACTTGGCTAGGCAACATCGGTTCGGGACGAAAACTATTCAACCACCCATATCTACACAAATCCGTCAGTTCGCTTGTGTCCTAAATCATAGAGAACTTACGGCGGATCTGTGAAATACATGATACCGGTGCCAGGAAGCAACTTGACATCGTTCAGTGAGTTGAATTGCATGCCGTAGAAGTTGTCCAGGAGGACAGTCGCATTATATGGTGAACTGGGATTGACAAGTACCACTGAAGGGGGGAGAAGGGCACGTCCTGACGTGACAAATAGGAGATTTCCCTTGTAGGGGCCCGTGCCTCCGTTAACCATTTGCAGAGTGTTGGAAAGGCTCAGCTGCATAGCTGTAAGTGTTTTTCCCTGAAAATAATCGCTACAAGTCTACTCACCGTTTGGACTTGTACGTTGACTCCACTCGTTTGAGCGGCCAGGGCGTTATCGACTTCTGTCATATTAAGCACCGAAACGACGCTGTTGTTGTTCCAACCACTATATCCGAGAGAGCCACCGCCTTTGCTAGAGAAGAAAACGATATTGAGGTCGGGTACGTAAATCGGCGCTTCGTGAGCAAACGCAAAGCCTGGGTGCGACACGACAAGCCGAATAGTTGCATTCGGACCTATTACATCGAGGAAGGAACGGTCAAAGACTTGAATGAAGGGTGGGGTCGTATTCGTGGGGTTGAAACCCACAGCTGAATCATTTGTACGCCAGTGACTATAATTTGCACCCACGACATTGTATTTGAGGGGATCAACGTACTGGGTTTTGTCAACATTCTCCTCTGGTGACTTCGATAGAGAACATACCACGGCACCAGGGGGTAAGGTTAAATTCTGGGTGTAAGCGATCCTTGTAGTTAATGCTACCGCGATGGCAATCGCTAACACGGAAAAGGCAGATGCAGTCATGGTCAGGTAGAAGATATGAGAAATAAATTTGCCTTGCACTGAAGCCCTGTCGTATGCACCCGGACGTTGGGTCCAGTGGTGACACGACGCGGTACTACTTGGAGGGACAGTGCAATGAGGCCGAGGGTAGAGTATATACTGATGTGGGGATAGGAGAGTAGAATGCCGGATCATACCAAGCCTCCTAAGCCTTTTATGATATCACCCTCCTGTGAGGTGCCGAAATCTTTGTCAAAGCGGACCTTCGAAAGACTGTGGCAATTAATATTACTGTGGCATCCCTTACGACGCTCCAGCCTCGCCATCCAAGAGGGATTAGTCGGGGTAGCTCTTGATTGTTCCCCTGGTTCCGTATTAATCATTCGAGGTTTTATCGTAACCCCAAGGATTCTCTTCTCGCAGCAACTCATCGAATCTTCCTTCTTCTTGTGCATGAACCCATTTGCCTCAACATTTTCCGGCCTCTTGGTCACATAATTATCAAAAACATCAAAGAAATGGCAACCATGCTTATGCCCACCTTTTAGGACATCTATCGAGTGAATCCAGGTTCCATTTTTGTTTTAGTCATATTCAGTATAACTTGAAGTTGTTCAATCAGAACCTCCGCTGACCCTCGCGTAGACCTCTCTAAGCTTGCAAGTCTTCATAGATGTAACATGATGGACGTACTCTGTCTGATGAAGTCTACTGACGGGAGGTTAGAAGTGTTCCTGGACAAGTGAGATTCAAGATGGATCCCGTGGCGTTGGCAACCCCGATGGTAACAAATGCTGTTAGATGAACGATTAAAAAGTGAATTCAGTTTTGTAACGAAATCTTCCCGCTCACAAAACCAAGTTGAGACTCACCTTCTCGAGATAGCCTTACTCTTAGCTTCTGTTACAGTGAATTTTCGGTTACCGGGACTGGACAGTCACTAAGAGCCATCCATGTCAATTTCGAGTCGCCTGATGAACCCATTAGATCAAAGAAGCAGCACGACCACAGGGGCCTTGCTAACTTGGGCCGCAACCTGTTCTGTCTCAGGTTTACCCCTTGTCAATCGAAGTACACAGTAAGATCTCGGCTGATCACTGTCCCAAAAATCAAAACCCGATGATGCGAGGTTGGTACCTTGTCCGAAATAGATGCGTTGGATTGGTCAAAATGGCGCCCGAGATATGACCTCTGATGGAATGAAATGGGCAGTGCTTCACCTCAACTGCTAGCCGCACATCCGGAGCGTCTGGAAGACTTGGTAATCATAGTGCCTCGATATGCGACACAATCTTCATCGTTCGCTTTGCCGAGATCAAATATTCTGCACCTCACCTACTGTCATCACGGAGGCAATCGAGTCGCGCATCAGGATGGCGCCGATGTTGTCTATCGGGTTGCGCGCGCCTGCTGCTTCGACAATTTTGGCCTTGCACTGAATCTAGAGAATGAAACCCATAGTTTCCAACTATCGGCGCCAGCTGCAATAATCCGCTAGTCTCCGAGTTTCGGCTCCGAAACTTCAAGCGCATGACAGTCGGCGCTGCATCAAGCCATGTCTTTCTGAACAGGCTTGACGTAAGGTACGCAGCGCGCAATAGACATGACCTTGGCGTAGGACCAAACGGAACCGCGCTGCGGTAATGAATTTATCAGCGATGTGTCAGAATGAAACGAACGGTAGCATAGCCGAGTCTCAAGGCGCAAAGGTGCAATGACGTGCCACACTTCTTGGCGATAATAGAAGGGGGCATCGAGCGGCTGCGTGAGTGAATTAAACACCCAAGGGCATGAGGGGCCGGCGGGTAACTACGTACCAAGATTAAAACAAACACCGAAAATGAGTTGTTTAAAGAGTTCAGCTTCGTATGGAGACCTAGCTACATGACGTAAGCACTGCCAAGGTTTTGTCTAACTAGCTCATCAGTGTCACTGAAGGACTCCACATTCATGTTCTGAGAAGTATTGCGGGCCATACCCGGCGACGCAGCGCATCGGACCCTTGTGTATGGCCCGACGTGAGGGTACGTACTGTGCATCTATTATGGCGATGCTTTCCCCCGTCTTCTTGTAACCTGCTGGTCTTGAACTGCAACAATTCTGGCTACATTCGAACAGGTCAGGTCTCGCACATAAATGCTCTTATGTTCGTGTTGTGACGCCAACATACAACTCTTGTGAGTGAATACGCTGAAATACTTCCTCACTGTGTTTTTGTTTTTTACAGTCTTTCATTTGAGCCAAACGCCACTCTCTGACAGCTGGTGTTGCTGGCGATGCTACTCCCGTCATTTTTTTCCTTGGCGGGTTAAGCTTCCCCGGCGACGGCGGAGGATGGACTTGTCGATGTTCTCATCCAGTGCACTCATGTCCGTGGTTTCATCACCGCTGGCTAGGATGGCTTCTGGCAAACCCGTCCGATATTACTCTTGCTACCTCAGAAGTATGATTATGAGCTGTCACCAATCACTGGGTTCATGCGAGTTCTTGGGAGCTCGTCCCATCCCTGTTGTATGGCGTTGCTCGTCATTGTTACATACAGAAACCATGTGTATTCGAGGTCATCAGAGAGGCGGTGATTCCGTTGTATCGGTCCCAAGAGGTACAGACCCCCTATTACAGTGGTCTGCTACGGGGACCAGGCGGCTCTTCACCCTAATCGAACCGCTCAGCAGCCTCCGTGATCCCGCAGGAACTCTCGACGGTGTCCACGCTCGTAGTCTTACTATTGTGCATGCCCAATCCCGTTTCACAACGCACGACAATGGCCACGACAGATGGGCAAGACCTCGGCGCCAGTTGTTCGACGAGCTTGTCCTGCGGGACCATTTGTCCAATGTGTTCACAAGGCTGACAGCTCAATGTTACACTGACTAGGGACTTGATCGTTGGGAAAGGGCTGAAGAGTTGCAGTAGGGTCGGCGGCGGTCAGTACCGTTGGGAGAAAACGCGTGGTACGGTTACCGCGAGATGTGCTTCTCTTCGCGACCCGAGTCGAACTGATGATGGCCGGCGAAGGCTATCACCTTCGCTCTAAGCTAGACCCGGAGCGGGACTGGGTGACCAGATCCAAGAAAGAATCCGAGAATAGGTAACGGAAGGAAATTAATTGTTTGATGCCTAATCCTGTTGTTTCACCCTGATCTTTCAGCTGTCGGTGCAAGTCGGTTTCTCATGCCAGCACACCTTGTGCGTAGGCGAAAACGATCTCAGGGTGAGCGTTTGTCCAATGGAAAGACCGCTACGACTCTTGTTTCCGCTCCGTTTTGGACCATACACCGCCCGGCGAATGCCTCACGTCCGTGGTTGATTGAACCGTGACTACCGGCTGAAAGGGTTGTCACTTTCATGCATAGGTGCAAACAGTTTATCCCACCAGGTTAATATATATAAGTGCCTCCTTCCATGCCCACTTGCCTTACCTGCCAACCTCTAGCGGTCGCGAACCCATCTCAGCTGGGACGCCCTCTTTGCCCCTGCTTGTTAATCGTCCCATGTTTAGCGTTCGTCCCTTGCCATGCCCCACGAAGGGCTTTCCGCCCATCAAAAGGATCAAGTGGTTCAATCTCTCCGTCCTCGTGATCACCCCTGCCCTGTCCCTCTATGGCCTACTTTATGTGCCAATCTTCGCGAAAACGGTTGTCTGGACTGCAGTTTATTATGTATTCTCCATGTTCGGTATGCCCTAGAAAGTTCTCCCACTTATTCATTTGCACTGAGTTTGACATCAAAGGCATCACTGCTGGTAAGCTGCAGTAGACTGCAGGTCAGCCCAACATAAAGACTCCGTTGACAGGTTACCATCGCCTTTGGTCGCACAGATCCTACGTAGCGTCTTACCCTCTTCAAGTGTTCCTCATTCTTGCTGGCGCGAGTGCTGTCCAAGGGTCTTGCTACTGGTGGGCTCGTCGTCATCGCTCCCATCACCGACATACCGACACCGACCTTGATCCTTATAATTCGGAGAGAGGCTTACTGTGGACTCACATAGGTTGGGTTATATTTGATACCGACCTCCGCCCGGGTCCGGTAGATACGTCCGATCTAAAGAACGATCCGCTTGTGCAGTGGCAGCATCGCTGGTACTTTGTCATTTTGACCGTCGTTGGTTATATCCTCCCAATGTGCATTCCCGGATTGCTCCATGGGGATTGGCGAGGTGGGTTTTACTTCGTTGGGGCACTTCGTATGACCGCCTGCCATCATGTATGTCATCCCACACATATGAATCATCTATCTGACTTTTGTCACAGAGCACTTTTTGTATCAATTCTATTGCACACTACTTTGGAAGTACACCTTATGATGACAGACACTCTCCTCGCGACCACCTCCTCTCTGCAATCCTCACGATGGGCGAAGGGTATCACAACTTTCATCATCAGTTCCCCATGGATTATCGGTACGAACTTCCATCCTTGTTCGTCCACACCTCATCCGTGTGACTGCCGGTCTCTAGGAACGCGTTCCGCTGGTGGCAGTATGACCCGACCAAGTGGTTCATCGCCACATGCCAGTTCTTCGGGTTAGCTTCACATCTTCGGATATTCCCTAGCAACGAGATTGAAAAGAGCGCCTTAACGATGAAGCTCAAGACTCTCAAGGGTCTCCAAGACTCCATTGCTTGGCCTGTCCCACCCGACGAGCTTCCCGTAGTGACGTGGGAGTCCTGTATGTCCGGGTCCTTCCTCACTTTCGCATCTGATTATGGATGTCGCAGTCCGAGAGGAATCGAAATCGCGCACATTGTTATTGGTGTCAGGTTTCATTCACGATGCGTCTTTGTTCCTAGACCAACATCCTGGGGGTAAGGCCCTATTGAGTCGAAACTCTGGCAAGGACATGACGGCTGCGTTTTTTGGGGGAATATATTCTCACTCACACGCTGCCCATAACGTGCGTCGTTACCTCATTCAACGTATCAGCCTCTGATCGTGCCTCTCTGCCGTTTGCAACTGGGATCCCCAATAATTTCGCTTAGCTCTTGGCGATGATGCGAGTGGGAATTCTCGCAGGCGGCGTGGAAGTGCCTGCGGAGCATATCGTGCCACCAAGTCAACGGCTCGTTATCAGTGCCACAGTCCCAAAAAATCCAGATCTCGCCCCCTCTAGCCCAATGTGACGTTCCTAAAACAACCTTTTAGAGACAAGCTGAATTTTACACTTGCCGCATTCGTTCTATAATCGGCTAACATCTACTTGACTACCATTACTAACATTGTAGGTGACCCAACGTCATAACGGCGATGCGGGCCAAGAGTTACGGTAAACCCGACTGGTGGTGGTCTACAAACGAAAATAATATATGTATATGACATGTTGTTTCACTTCGGGGGCTCGAGTTTCATGTTCGTTCTATACATTCAATTGCTACGTAGGTAGCGTCATGGAATACATTTTTCCGAAAGGATAAGTACATTAACGTGGTGACTATTGCATCTACTCTTTGAGGGCCTGCTCGAGAGTCTCAGGGAGACTGTCCAAGAGCGATGACCTCTTGGTCTCGGTGGGTTCCCAGCCTAGTTTGTAAAGGCGTTCGGGCTTCACAAAATGATTCCCACCAAGCAATGACCAGAGACCTGATGAGGATTAGACAAGCATACGAGCAGGGCGGTGGTACTACTTACGGTTGCCAAGAGGGTCAACAATTTCGGCGGGTAGCGGATGGCTACCACCTTGCGTGATTATTCTCTGGCTGAACAGGTACTGTTTGACGGAATGTAAGTCTCGTAAGTAGTCCACCTTTTTGGAAGTACGTACGTCACCCATGACTCTGGTCCATTCCCCGTATGTGATCCTACGCTCCATACTGGCTGAAAAGTCTGAGGAACACAGACGTCACTGTGGGCTGTCGGGAAAAGAACCATGACCACCTACAGAGGCCCTCGGGGCCTTCGTCAGCTCTACCCTCCAGAGCTGCCTGTAAAACGAGGAACAGACCCGTCGCGCAATCTTTGACATGGACGTTATTCATCGCGTTAGCACCAGGGCCCCAAGTACCAGCATAGCCAGTCTTCTGCATCACGTTAAGGAAAGTGCGCAGCCATGCCGTTGTTTTCTGGACACCTTTCCATCCCAAGAAAGAAAGCATTCATTTCCGCTATCGATCACTGTCCGGGAATCCTTTCACACATGGTTACCTACCTTCGCCGACGCCATATATCTAACAAGGTTCCTGTTAAAGTCCGCAAACTAACACGAATTTAGGAAGCCATATTCACCTGAGCTGGGAAATAGATAATCGTGCGAACCGGATTTTCAGTACGCGATCCCACTTCTACGATCTGCCCTCCGAAATTACTGGTTGACTCCGACGGTGTGCAAAGCAACTCACAGAGATATCCGAATCAAGGTGTGCATTTGCTGGGTCGCATCTGTGAGATATGGAATAATCAGCATTTGGTATCGGGAGCAACGGCTGTTCATCTAATCACTGTTTCAAATCCAAACTTATGTCTGACCATTCCTTGACATACTCCACAGGGTGACCTCTCGCATTATCGCTGACGATACCGCAACCAGACACATGGATATAAAGGGGAGGCTTCCCTGGGTTCTTCTTCGAGTTCGTCTCGAGTCCTGCAAGGATCGCTAGGTGCCAGCCGAATAGCATTCCTAATCCGTTTTAAGAAACGTAGAAGCAGCCAACGTACACTTTGTGCTCGCAGGATGATCTGAACTTGCACAGTTGATGACTATGTCGACTTTTGCAACTTGTTCTTGGATGATGGCATCGTCGTCAAGAGTACCTTCGACGAAACTGATATTCGCATAGACATTCTGAACTTTTTCTCTTCGCTCTAGGGTGGGTTTACGGAGGAGGGCGATAACATGGAACTGAGGAAGCTTCTCCTTCAGCAGTAATAAAAACTGAGATCCAAGATAACCAGTGGCTCCCAGGAAAAAAATGATTCGAGGTTGAGATGACATTGTAGGTGAAGAAGGCGCATTACGCCCTCAGAAATCGGGTCCGCTCCTGTTATATACGGTCGTAGTCGTGTGCCATGCAAAGTAGGAAAGATATCATTTGATGTGTCTCTTTGGGCAAATTACTAAGTCAGTATTATTTCCCTTAGGAGACGAAATCGCCACCGGAAAATAAAAGGCGGGGCTTCCGACGTTTATTATTGGACCCTACTCCCGTCCAGATCTTGTTCCCTTCAAAGAATACCTTTGAATTATGGCTCCATGTTATCTGCTCACTGGCTTGCAGCAAGAATGAGCATGAACAATGCATTGAACCAAATAAGCTTGAAGACTTACTATGAGCCCCCGAGGATCAAAGGTAGGTAATGAGTAAACTTACGTGACTAAGGTTCGACGCCACACGCAGTAGAGGGGGGGATGATGGATGGCTTCACTACGACAGAGTAAGCTCAGGGATCTAACCCTGCGAGCGGATAATTGTACTTCCTGATGCACGTGCGAAACACCTGAGCAACGACAGCTTGCCTTTTGGAGGTCGGCACAGGGTTTCAAAACTGAGACGGTTTACATCAATATGTGATGGATGCGTGCGTTGATCGCGGAAAAGTGTTGTTATCCAAGGGCATTGATTAAATCGGCTATTATTTTCCAGTCTTGTTTCATTCACTTTTGATCTTTCCGAACTTCACCTGATTAATGGCGGTATAGAAAAAAGGGTACACCAAGCAGGTAAGAAAGACCTCATGATACTCTCCCCATGCACAGCTGGAACAAAACGGTAACCTCTCGTGCGACGAATGTGACAAGAGCCCCACCTGGAATATTATCGTCTAAGCAATTTGATGGGCTTACCTAGATGATCCATGTAATAGAATTTAAAGGCTGATGGACAGTCTCAGTCATGCGCGAGCAGCAGACTAAGGGCATATTTCCTGACAGGTGGTCTGTATACCTATGAGCCCGTAGGTAATTTGGTATAAAGTGTAACTCACATTAGTGTTAGAATTGATTGATTACCTACGCTCTATAGTTTACATAAGCTAATACCTACATCGGACCATTAGTTACTTAATGACTACAAGTATCCTGCGGGTCAGTATCTATTTACCTACCTTAATATATGGTGACTATGTTAAACTCTGAATGAGCTCTGGGGAAACTCTGGATGACTCCAGAGTAAAGGGTCAAGTGGAGCTTGGCTTTACCTTATGTGATATATCTTTGTAGTAGTTTAATGTTATATTTCTTCATTTCTTTTTTTCTTTCTCTGTCCTAACTTTGAATCTTCACATGTCTTGGATGCTTTCTTGTTCCTTGTTCTGGAATCTTTGGGCTTCCTCATTCCAGAATTTCTCTCTAGTCAGCAGCTATTATTCATAGTCCACTTTTATCATATTTTGTCTGTTTTCATATGGATTACTTAGTCATTGCTTGGTCATCTTGCTGACTCATTCAACTGAGTTCCAACTTTATTTCTCTATATTATAAAGTAGCATATTTCATCTTTTTGCTTCTTATGCAACTTCTATTTCTGGTTTATCCAGTACTCTTTAATCACCTTGTACTAAGTGTTCTGATAAATATTATTTTGTTTCCATCTGACTATTGGAGGAACTCCTTTGTCCTTGCCTGCAACTTTTATTGCAGGCATCTCTTCATTTTTGAAACATGTTCTTTACATTAAGCTGAAACTTAGATTACCTAAAGGATGCTATCTACTTGTGCTTGTGCTAAGAGGACTTTGAACTAGAGTCCAGAGAACTAGGCAAGAGGAAAAGATAGAAAGAGTCAAGGAACTTGTATAAAGCCAAAGGCTCAAGTGCACAAGACTGGAAAACCCAGGCCATAGCACTTGCCCTTATATATGCTACAAGAGTGCATACAAACCAGATAGATCTGGCTGTTATAATTATTTTTCACTTTTCACATCACGTGACCCTGAGAACCCTTACCTTATCACCTCTTCACATTTTCACACTCTAGAACCTTCTAGACCATGGCATCATTTACCTGGCAGTTACCATAAGAAACTGCTAAGATACTCACTTTCTTATTGCCATTGGTCTGATTACTGTAGCATAGTTTAGGGCAGACCTAGGGTACATGGTCTGTGCACAATTCTGTAGCATATATAAAGGGCTGGTGCAAGCTGGAACTTCCAGTCTTGCACACTTGAGCTCTATGCTTTATATAAGGCCTTGACTTTTCTACTATTTCTTTTGTCTAGTTTCCTGAGGTTTAGATTAAACCTCAGCTATTCAATAAAGATGTTCACTGGTTCCAGTATTGAGTTATGAGGACAAAATGATTGCAGCTGTTTCACTGGCCTACCCTAAACTACTATATAGTAAGCCATCCAATGGCATAAAGAAAGCAGGTGAAACGGTTTCAGCCATCTGGACCTCATGTATCAAGCTGGAACCAGTGAACACCTTCCTAAAGCTGTGGTTTTAGCTAGACCCACAGTAAACTAGGCAAAAGTAAGAGAGAAGAGTCAAGAACTTGTATAAAGTGTTATAATCATTTTTACTTTTCTCATCACGTGACTGTGGGACATTTTTTATCTTTCACCTTTTCACATCTTCACCTTTTCACCTTTTCACAATGTCACATCTTCACATTTCACTCCTTTACACTTTCACTCATTCACATATCACAGCCTAGACCATGATATCATTACCTGGCAGCTTCCTCATGGAACTGCTAAGGTACTTCCTTCTTTATTGCCATTGGTTGGCTGACCATAGCATACTTAGGGCCGGAACCATTTACATGGTCCATGCATGAATCTGTAGCATATATAAAGAGGCTGGCACAAGTTAGGAGTTCCCAGTCTTGTGCACTTGAGCCTTGTGCTTTATACAAGTCCTTGACTTTCTCTACACTTCCTCTTGCCTAGTTCCATTGGGGTCTAGTTAAAACCCAATCTCTTAGCTTGAAAGTGACCACTAGGATCTGACTCCAAAGTTATTAGATCAATGGTTCAGCCAACACTGTTTCATAAAGCCTAGGGCTTAAGTGCACAAGACAGGGAGATTCCAGCTTGTGCCAGCCCTTTATATATGATACATGTGTGTGCACAGATCATATAACTAGGGTCTGCCCTAAACTATGCTACAGTAAGCAGACCAATGGCAATATGAAACGGGATCTTCCCATTACTCCTTGATACTCGAGTTCTTCCTTGGTGGACGCTCCTATTCTATCCTTGACAACTGCTGAGGCTTTTAAGCTAGTGGCCTCGAACTAGGCAATGAGGGATTGGATGAGACCACTTCTCTTGTATAAACTGTAGGCCAGCAGATCTGAGAGTTCAGTCTGTATAACTAGCCAAGAGGTCAAGAGAGCAAGACTGAGGAGACCTCAGCTTGCACCCCCTGCCTTATATATTGTGGTGATCTGCGCACAGACCAAGTACAGGAGGTCTACCCTAAAGTATGCTATCTATGGTCACCAATAGCACAAGTAGCTCCTATTTC
>JBBPJW010001037.1:0-16639 GCA_038088935.1 Pulveroboletus aff. viridisquamosus
GGGATAGGAATGGAAGAGGAACCACACCATGAGAATGTGGGAGAATGGAAGCACACAGGAATAGGTCAATGAAAGTAGCAAGGCTGCCTGGTGGCCAAGGAGATCCAATCTGGATCTCTGCCACAGATCAGATCCTAATCTAGATCAAGAGATCAGATATTATCGGAGGGATCTGGATCTCATCTGAGATCTGCCACATCATGTGACCAATACCTTATGCAAGGGAATACTCTGAATATAGGACTTAGCCTTAGCCTAGGGTTTGCCTTATCAGGCAACTCGTTCGCACGATCATGTGCAACTGATCACATGACCAGCGCATCTCGTGCTCCACAGTTCCCATGGTCACGTGAGACCGTTGTGTTAGGCTGGAGCCATAACAGATTGGATGTATTGTAGTAGAATCCCTTGGCTACAACTTTGCTCTATATATCATGTGATTCCATTACAATGCCACCAAGATATAATCATTACAGAATAAATACCTCATTGGGCCAGTTTATGTACTTTTGATTTGAAAGTTGAAATTTCTTCTATGCATCCTTATTCTCTACTTTCATTATTATATAATCTCTCATAGCTAATTAAAAGGCCATTATTCTTGCTCAACTTGATGCTGGCCTCTTAGCTTATATTATTACCATCTAGCTTGATATTAAACATACTACTATATCTGAAGCGGGAGACTACCCGCTAATCCTTGATACTCGAGATGGCCTTGGTGGACACTCCTTCCTAAGATCTTCTGTAGCTTTTGTGCTAGTGGCTACAACTAGGCAACTGGTAGTTGGAGCCAAGGGACTCTTGTATAAACCTGATGGCAAGGCAGTAAGCGAGAGCTGAGGAGGAATCCTTCTTGGATCAGGTTCTAGATCACTACTGAGGTTCTAGTCTAGAGGTCAAGAGAGCAAGACTGGGGAAATCCCAGCTTGCACCCCCTGCCTTATATATTGTGCTGTGGTGCACACAGACCAAGTACAAAGGGTCTACTCTAATGTGTGCTATCTGTGGACACCAATAGCATAAGTAGCTCCTGCCTCTAAATAGATATAGTAGAGAATGCATGGGGTGGCAATGAGGAGTGAGGCAGTGGCCTCATGGATCAAGGGATGGGAATGGAAGAGAAGCACTGAACCCTGAGAGGGCATGGCTGCCTGGTAGCTGAGGAGATCCCATCTGGATCTCTGCCACAGATCAGATCCTAATCTAGATCATAAGATCAGATATCATCAGATAGATCAAGATCTCATCTAGAGATCTGCCACAACTCATGGCTATATCATGCTGAAGGAATACTCTGATATATAAAGGAATGGACTTAGACCTTAGTCTAGGGTTTGCCTTATTAGGCAACTCATTTGCATGGTCATATGCAACTGATCATGTGACCAGCGCATCTTATGCTCCAAAGTTCCCACGGTCATGTGAGACCATTGTGTTAGGCTGGAGCCGTAACAATATCAAGGCTCTCTTCCCAAGAGCACCCAGACCTTCAGAAGTCCACTGGTGGTCATTTATCCAAGCTTTCTCCTATTAATATTTGCCATGCTATCCATCTTATCTCCTCTTATAAAGCAGGGAATGCTGTCCAAGTGATCAAAGTACTCTCTGATCTTACCAATCAACCCCTCCATTCCAACACTATTTGCTGGCACTTGAAAAAAGTGGCATGAAAGCTGTTTTTCAAGCTAAAATGACCTCTTTTTTCACTAGTACATTACAACATCCAGTTAGACTTTGCATATGGCTATATCAAGTACTAATAATATTCTACAAATCAAAAGTACATAAACTAACCCAATAAGGCATTTATCTTGTAATGATCACATCTTGGTAATATCTGAATAGAATCACATAATGTGTTATAATGATTTTTCATTTTTCCAATCTTTTTATTTTTCTTTCACTCTTCATATGTTATATCACATAACCCTGTGAACTCTTTACCTTTCACATTTTCACCTTTTTACTTCTTTATATCTTCACATGTCATGGTCTAGACTGGTCTAAACTATAATATTTTTATAATATTATGCCTTATGGTTAGCACATATATTACTTAGTTAAATGCTCCTCTTCTGCCATTTGATGGCTAACTGAGCAGTAGTTTAGGGTAGTGTTATAATGCACATTTTTTGTTCTTTTTATTTTTTCCATCTTTTTACTTTCTTTTTAACTCTTTACATTGTCACATCATGTGACCATGGTAACTTTTACCATTTCACATGTCACACCTTCACACTTCACACTTTCACTTATCACAGATCTAGACAGGTCTAGGCCATAATATTATACCTTATTGTAGTTTTATGTCTTGTCTAATATATTTCTAGATCTTCACTTCTTTATCACCATTGAATGGCTTACTGTATAATGGTTTAGGGTAGGCCAGACCTACATGGTCTGTGCACACATCTGTAGCCTATATAAAGGGTTAGTGCTGCAGTCTGGAATTCTCCAGTGTTGTGTACTTAAGCCTTGTGCTTTATACAAGTCCCTTGACTTCTTCTTTCTCTATTTCTCTTGCCTAGTTCCCTGGCCTCTAGTTCAAAGGCCTCTAGCTCAAGCACAAGTTTATAGTTAGCACCCTCCAGGTATTTTAAGTTTTTAGCTCCATGTAAAGAATGTATTTCAGATAGGCCAGACTTACATGGTCTATGCATATTCCTGTAACATATATAAAGACTTAGTTCACAGCATGGGTTTTTTCAGTCTTGTGCATTTGAGCTTATGCTTTATACAAGTTCTTGACTTATATTTCTCTCTTGCCTAGTTCTGGTTGAATCTAGTCCAAACCAATTCTTGTTGTTTGAAAAGCATTTTTCAAAAGCTCCTAGCTTAGGGATATTTTGAGTTCAATACATAGTCATTGTGTTTCATAATATATAGAGCAAAGTTATAGCCAAGGGGTTTTACTACAATATATTCCACCTAAGTGAAGTGTTATTTGTTCATGTGATTGCAGTGTACTTTATGCACTAGATTGGGGTTAGGCATGGGGCTGGTGTTATATACATCAAGATTAATGTGACATAGCTCAAGGAAAAAGAAAAGGATGTTATAAGAGGAGCCTAGAGATAACACAAGTATGATACAAGTGTTTAAAGCTAAGGCTTTGAGATACTACTGCCATAGTATTTATATGTTACAGGTCTGTACATAGACCAGGACTCTGATAGGAAATTTCTTATATATAAGGAATAAGAATCAAAAAGAAGAGAAGCAATCATGGGAAGATCAAGGGTCATGCTTTTTTGGAATGGAAAAAAAGTAAGAAAGAAGTGAAAATAAGGCTAACTCTATGCCCTGAGTTATATAATGTTATAATGCACATTTTCCCTTTTATTTCATTTTTTACCCTGTTGTATTTTCTTCTGACTCTTCACATATTCACATCATGTGACCCTGTCACCCCTTCACTGTGTCACCATGTCACATCCTTACTATTTCACATTTCACACCTCATATATTTCTAGACTTTTACTCTTTTTCTGCCATTGGATAGCTTACTGTACACCACTGTAGGGCAGGGCACTCTCTCTTGATCCATGCTCAAGATACAATAGTATAAAAGGGGTCCAAGTTCAAGCTGGAGTTGTTATGCACCAACAAGAGTGCAATCCAAATATACACAACATTAGTAAGTAACAGGCAATCTAAAACAACAAGAGGGCTTTTGAGACTAGTGATCCTAAACTAGGCTTGTGAATCTTGAAGAGGGTAACCCAAGTTAACACTAGAGATCAGTGCTCAGACCATCAGAAGGAAACAAGAAGAAGGAGGAACTCAGGTTAACATTACACTGTAGTATTCAAGTAAGAGGAGTAAGATACAAGTAATAAAGACTGGAGAGACTCCAGATCTTGCCTAACCTGTATATATATTGCCAGGAGGCATAGCCTCCACACAGGATGAGTAATCTACCATCTATGGTCACCAATAGCAGTAACTGCTCATATCTACTATATATAGGAATAGGGCATAGGGCAATAAGTAAAAGTGAGGCAGTAGGCTCACACATCAAGGGAGAGAGAAGAAAACCACACCATGAGGATATGGGAGAATGGAAGAGATGCTTAGAGTTAATGGATATAAATGAGGCATGGCAACCATAAGGCCAAGAAGATCTATCTAGATCTCTGCTACAGATGTAATTGTTATGCACTTAGCAAACACTGATGGTTTACTCATGTGACAGTGGAACTTGCCTGCCTTATAAGACTAAACCTTAGGCTTAGGTTTGATTCTTTATATCAGAGTATTCCCCACTTATGGATTAATCATGTGATGTGGCAGATCTCAGATGAGATCTTAGATTAATACTAATGACATCTGATCTCAAGGATCTAGATGAGAGTCTGATCTGTGGCAGAGATCTAGATAGATCTCCTCAGCCTTATAGTTGCCATGTTTTACTCATATCCATTAACTCTGAGCATCTTCCATTCTCCCACATCCTTATGGTTGTGGTTTTCTTCTATCTCCCTTAATCCATGAGGCCACTGCCTTACTCCTTACTCATATGTCCTATGCCCAGTTTTCTATTTAAGAAGATACAAGAGGTTACTGCTATTGGCTACATAGATAGTAGGTTACTCATCCTGTGTATAAGACTATGTCTCCTGGCAATATATATACAGAGTGGGCAAGACCTGGAGTTTCTCCAGTCTTGATCACTTGTATCATATGCTCACTTCCTTCTTCTGAGCTTACACTCTGAGTTAACCTGGATATCTCCTTTCTCTCCTCTTAAGGTCTAAACACTAGTTGCTAGTGCTAATTCAGTTTACTTTCTCTTCAAGATTCATCAAGCCTAGTTTAGGGCTCTAGTCTTAAAAGCCCTCTTGTCATTGTTATTTGCCTGTTACTCACCAGTTGTTGCATTTATTTGAATTGCACTCTTTGAATGCATAACAGTAATTCTAATCTAGATTCATTAAATTAGATATCATTAATATCAATCTAATATCTCATCTGAGATCCAGCCACATCACATGACTAACTCATGAGCAAGGATAACTCTGATATAATAACTCAAATCTAAGCCTAGGGTTTATCCTTGTAAGGCAAGCAAGTCCTGTGGTTATGTGAGAAAATCATCAGTGTTTGCTGAGCACATAACAGGAGTCTCCAGTCTTAGCACTTGAATCTCTAAGGTTTTCACAAGTCCCTTGACTTAGTATCCTTCTTGCCTAGTTCTCCTAGCCTCTAGTTCAAAGGCTAGGCTTCAGTAGAACCTTTAGCAGCAGCAGGAGTGTACATCAAGGCTATAGGTGTAGTTGCTCAAAGTCTTGCAGTGTAACATGTGACTTATTATATGCCTTGATAAGATAAAAGATTATATAATCATGTGGCAAAGATAAGATAAGGACACATGATTATGAAAATAAAAAATGCATTATAATAGCTGATTTTTGAAGTCATTATGTTTGGTCTTATCAAAGCAAAATGAAATTCCCATGGGTATTTGCAGGGTAATCTATGCCCTGTATCTAAGTTAAATATTGAAATGCTTTTTGAAGTTACTATATATGGGGTAACATTGTAGCCAAGGGTTTCTACTACAATTCACTCCACTAAAGCTGTTATAATTATTTTTCACTTTTCACATCATGTGACTGTGGGACACTTTTACCTTTCACATCTTCACCTTTCACATTTTCACCCTTTCACACCTTCACACTCTTCACTCTTCACAGTTCTAGAACTTTTCAGATCATGATGCAATTACCTGGCAGTTACCATGAGGAACTGCTAAGGTACTTGCTCCTTTATTGCTATTGGTCTGCTTACTGTAACTATAGTTAGGGCCGGGCTAGTTACATGGTCCGTGCACATTTCTGTACCATATATAAAGGGCTGGTGCAAGCTGAGATTCCCCAGTCTTGTGCACTTGAGCTCTAGGGCTTTATACAAGGCACCTGACTTTTCTCTCTATTCCTTTTGCCTAGTTCCCTGTGGTCTAGTTAAAACCACAGCTCTTAGGAAAGGTGTCCACTGGACAGCATGAGACACAAGAACAGGATGGTTGCTTGCCATTTCAAAAGCAAAGTGCTATTTGATCATGTAATTGCAGTATACTTCATGACTAAATTGAAGCCAAACAGTGAGCCAGTTTTTGAAGTTACTATATCATAAAACCCATTTTCTTCTTCCAAGAAAATCAAGTTATCCTTTTAATCAATGCCTAGGCAACAAGATGAAAGCAAATAGGAAAAAGTATCAATACTAGGCACACTTTCAAGTATGATACCATATTAGTTTTATAGTGTTTTGAAAGAATACTATAGGTCAACTAAGGATATGAAACCACAAGTCATGAAATGCAGAATGAAGTTATGGCTGAATAATGCACTATTAATGTAGTTAAATCTGTGTATTCTTAACAGTTGGGGTGGTAAATCATTTAAGCACAGAGTGGAGGTATTGTTATAGCAGACTTGCAACCAACTCTAAGCACAGAATATAGAGAGAAGAAGTGACTTAGCTAACACAGAAGCTCCATCATTATCCTTCCTGCAATGTTTCCAAGACAGTGGACATTGACAGGCATGCCTCTGGATTGACTTCCATCAGTTGTCTTGCTATTTCTAGAAGAGTTGTCCAATCCACTGATGATTTACAGCACAAACAAAATTCCTCCAATGTTATCCTGCAACTCCACAGATCAGCAAGCATTGGCTTGTATTGTCCTTTGTGAACCTCTGGAGCCATATAGTCCTCTGTGCTGACAACTCCACTGTACCTGATTTCTGGTCCGTGGACTCAAATTGACACACTAAAGTTGATGATCAATAGATGCCTGCCCTCTGGAGGAATGATAATATTCTGGGGTTTGAGATCCATGTGTGTGATGTTGTGCTTGTGAATAAAAGCAACAGCTTCAAAGAGTTGTAAAGCCACAGACCACAGATGTCTGCTAGAGTCATCCAGTGACATTAGCCAATTGCCAGCAACAGGCATCAACATCACCATCCCTCCTCATACAGGCCAAAATGGAACACTGGAGATGGTATGGTTTGACAGTGACTCAATCTCCATGAGGTATTGTATGATCTCAACCTCTTTTACTTATTCCACA
This sequence comes from Pulveroboletus aff. viridisquamosus, assembly GCA_038088935.1. Taxonomy (NCBI): domain Eukaryota; kingdom Fungi; phylum Basidiomycota; class Agaricomycetes; order Boletales; family Boletaceae; genus Pulveroboletus; species Pulveroboletus aff. viridisquamosus. The sequence goes on from JBBPJW010001037.1 coordinate 7,082, forward strand.
AACTTAAGATATCTGCACTTGCCACTAGTTTTGTTCATGATTCGGGTGAGTTGGGAATGCTAGGGCATACAAGTTGGTCAGCAGACCAATGAAAATTAAGATTCATACCCCCGGTAAGATGGATGTAATCCTGTAATCCATCTGATCTAAAACATTTTGTATATCCTCAGCTTCAAAGAAGTCTATATTATTGTCATCTATATCATCATTGTCTTGTGATGCATCATGTGCAGGGATGTCGATGATTAAATAGACATGGTCCTTTTTAATGGTTTCCGCCAGCTCGCGGACTAGTACGTCTTTAGGAGTGACGAGCATCCAGTTGCTCCACTCTAAGTAGGCCAGCATATCCTGATTCCCATTCTTAGAGTGTCACACTGGGTTTTTCAACCAGTAGAAGTTGCAGGAGCGGGCGGAACACCTAGCAGGCATGCACTCAGCTGCATCAGGGTTACTTCGAAGATCTTCGAAAAAAAGTGCAAGAGAGTCATCAGGTTCGGCTCCCACAACCACGAGCTCTTTTCCGACAATGATCCAGAACGGAATTTTACCTGCAAGTCATTGGCAACTTAATGCAATCTTGATGTGAAATCCGAGATAACTACTCACTCATCACGTTCCACGCCTCGATGATTGGCTCTTCGCTGTGGAATGATTTGGAAAGGGTGGGCCTCTTAGACGACATTATTGTATTTAGACTTCCATTTATGGCAATCGTTACATAAGCTTAACACTTAACCATTCTCTGGTTTATGTCCTCCGTAGCTTGATATGTACTGACGTTCCCATAGTTCCACTTCATATCCGCATAGCATCCTTTCAATAGGTTATGAGGCCTGCTTGTCCCTAAGTGGACATTCTTGCAGTCACGGAATGTAGCCTACCTCAAGAATGAAGTTAAGATGCTCAAAAATCCCACAATCACACTCAAGAATCAAAACTGGCATATTTACTGTAGCCACATACTGCAAATAATGTATTAAGTCACCTTGCAGGTGCAGTGTGAAAACTGGCTAATGAGCACAAACTTGAACAATGGCACAGGTTAAATGTTGTTGGGATCTTGGAATAACTGGATCATCGGACGAAGCTGCCGAGGATATTAAACAATAGGATGAATGCAATTTCTGCCCAGCTTTTCACAAGGACAAGAAATGAAGAGGGGATGACAGAGGGCGAGCACCAGAAGTTCATTGTTGGCCTCTTGAGTGAGCATTTAAAATGATGATTTGACTGACGGAGTGCACTACTCAAAGCAGAAAATACACTGATTAGAGCTTTATTTGACACCAGGAGAGATTGTTGCGCTTGCAAGTGTGCCAAAGTCAAAGCATTGGGCCACTTGATTAACATCCGCTGTACAGACGAAGGTAGCTTCTTTTCGCTGGTTACGACACGACTTCGAGTAAGTAGGGATCCCTGCTGTCCGCTTCCGCATTACACAACTTTTAGTCGGCCTGACCGTACGTCACAATGGTCTTGGTCTGTCTTGTTTGAATTTAACACCTTTGCAATGGGCCCCCATCGAACTATGTAAAGATGAGGAGGCTCAGAATATGCTCCAAGAACAGCTCTCTCAGATCAAAGGTGACACGACGTGGGAACAATTGATAAATGGTCTTGCATACCTCGATGCAGTACCACATGAGACATTGCACTGACATGTCGTTGGCGAAGCATCCCGTGTGGTATGCTTCTGCCGCTTGCCGCAAGGACGTGCTTCACCTCAGGCAGTGGAGCAGGCCAGAAAAGACGATCAAGTCCCCCTCAGCAGTCCCGTCATCGTGCTATTCTTGCCAACACCTGTCACCCACCTCTCAATTCCCCACGGTACAGTCGTCACAGGCCCCATTGCAGCTACCAACCGTTCCAAGGCGTTTTAGGGACCCGTTTGAATCGTCGCGAAGGATTTGTCAAGATGATGTCCCACGACAGGCGAAAGAGACACATGGGTACAAGCACTTGCTGTGTTGACCATGCGCTTGGGGAAAGGATTTGCGGTCGCGGAGCTGCAAGTAGGAGTACACGAGTTGTTCGTCTCCACCCGATGTGCCATGTCACTGAAGTTGACAAGTCGCAATCTAGGTAGCGCTCTGTCGTCGTACGGAGCTTCGAGTTCACGTTTCGCGATGGACCTCGAACAAAGTTGGGTGTCACCTGCAGGATTTTACCGAGCCCCAAGGTGGGGTCTCGAGCCGAGTAGCCTAAGGGATTCGTGAGTCTCGTAGTCTTTGGTGTAACTGTACTTGGCGTTGGATACCGCCTTTCGCCGTGATCGCACTAAACCCCGCTGAAACAATCAGCGAGACATAAACGGGCAGTATGGAGTCGAGGAGTCATGTCATTTTAATCATCGGTGTCCATGAAGATGGCCGCTGTCTTTTGATCCATCGCAAAGGCAGGCAAGGCCCAGGTCCGAGTCCAGCAGCTGGGCCGATGCTGAGCCGTTCAGGGCGACTGCGCGAGTCCTGCGCCGAGTAGACTCTGCAGCGAACACGCAGAGAGATGTCCTGGCAGCAAGCCAGACATATTCAAACTCCGACCGACCGAAGCTCTGCAACGGGCTGTTCAGGTCTGATGGCGAACGGACGATGGCGTAAGGAATGCCCTTCGGGCGTGGCACCACTCGCAAGGACATCGTATTTATAACTGCAGGTCCTTTTCTTTTCTTTACCGTCCAACTCACCCTCCAGACACCAGAACAGCCTCTTCCACTCCACACCGCCCCTTTGACGATGACGAGCGAATTCTCGCTCGAATATCTGCAGGCGCTTCTCGCGGATGCCCTCGCTGTCGTGCGCCGCCCACGCCTGATTGACGTTGTCTGTGCGCTTGGCACCCTCTACGCCGTTGTCAAAGTCGTTCAAGCCACGCGCCGCAAACTCAAAACGACCCCTCTCCGTGGACCAACGAATCCCTCTTTCGTATGGGGCGTCGGTAAGCACGTCCTCACGGCCCCCGACTCGGGGGCAGAATACGAGAAATGGGCGGAGGAATATGGTAGCGTGTACGAGGTCGCTTTTCCAATGGGAGGAAAGAGGATTGTCCTCTGCGATCCAAAAGCAATCGCACATTGCTATGGAGCAGAACCATACACGTACATCTTGACACCTTTTGGAGACATCGCCACTAAAAATCTCGTAAGCGCAAGTTTGGATCAGCTGGATGATGTGCTCATGAGAGTGACGCAGGTTGGCAACGGAATTTTGGTCGCAAGAGGTGACAATCACCGTCGGTCAGAATACTTTGCTGGAGCAGGTTTCGCTCAGATAGCCGTACTGACGCCGTCTGATGCAGAATACGTAAAGCCTTGAATCCCGCCTTCAGTAACGTTGCAATCCGCGAACTAGCTCCCGTGTTTTGTGACGCAGCTTATAAAGTATGTTTCCGATATTCTAGCGCTCAATGACTTCTCAGGGATGAACATAGGCCAAGAATGCTTGGGACTCTCTGATTGAATCAAACGATGGGTCCAGCGCCGTGATTGAAGTTCAAGCCTGGTAGGTGATCGCCCTGTCTTGGTAGATCAGCTGATCACAGGTTTTAGGATGAATCATATCTCGTATAGTGGCGTATCTCGCTTGATTGCTGCAGTGTCTAATCCAAAATTATGGCCAGCCTTGACGTCGTCGGCATTGCCGGGCTCTCTCACGATTTTGGCTCACTGGACGGTAAACCGGCCTCTGTGACAGAAGTCTTTGATATCATAGGCAAGGGAGGGAGCGAGATTACTTTGTTCTCCATCTTGGTCTCCCAAGCATTCCCTGGATTGTTGAAAATCCCAACCCCGTACTCGAAAATCGTCCAGAAGCTGAATGCCACGATGTCCGACATTTCAAACGTGCTGTTTACGAAATCAAGGAGGGAAAAGGTGGCAGGTACGTTGGGGGAGAGGGAAGAAAAGTCCATCCTTGGTCGTCTAAGTACATTTATTTGCCTTCGCCATTTGATCACTCGACTGAATTCATCTAGTTCAAGTCGAGGATCGGGACAATCAGTTGTCGCCCGAGGAGATAACAAGTCAGGTATTGGTTGAAACATTATGCCAATCCGAAATCCTAATGACCCACTTTTGCTCCAGGCAAAAGTTTTACTCCTTGCTGGGTATGAGACTACGTCTAGTAAGCCAGCCAACTCTGCATCAAACTTGGCTCGCAACTTATCATCACCCTCCTAGTCAGTATGACGGTAGGACACCCCACAATAATAGAGCGACATCGTTAACGTGCAGGATTTTTACGACCTTAGTGGGCACTGATCGAGCTCGCCAAACACCCGGACATACAAGACAAATTACGAGCAGAGTTACTTCAGTTCGGAGCCGACCCGACCTATGATCAACTGCCCAACAACCTCCCGTACCTCGACGCCGTTATACACGAAACACTTCGTCTCCATCCCCCCCTTCATGATACGTTTCGCATGGCAAGTACATGCAACCGAGCAGATCTGCAATATTTTGACCCAGTTGGCAATCAGGCTTCAGAGGATGACGTTATACCGTTGAGCAAGCCTGTACGGACCCGAAGTGGCAAACTGGTCGACCATATCTCTGTCGCAAAGGGGACCTACGTGTCTGTGTCGATAATGTGCATGAATCGGTCGGAGATGATGTGGGGTCCTGATGCCAAGGAATTCAATCCTCAACGTTGGATCGCGGAACAAGGAATTCCAGCCTCGGCGAAGGAGATACAGGGACATCGGCACATGCTGACCTTCATTGATGGCCCAAGGACATGTATCGGAAAAGGATTTGCGATAGCCGAGTTCAAGGCACGTATGCGCGCAACGCTATCGATCTCTACATTGGTTATTGATGCTTTGCGTTTCTTCTTGTCCCGAAAAAACGCGTGCCTCATCGTTACAGATGGTACTTTCGATTCTCGTGAAAAACTTTGTGTTTGAATTTCCGGGTGGCCCAAATACGGCGATCGAAATGGCGTGGGGTGTTTTGATGAGACCAAAGGTAGTGGGCGAGAAGAGTACTGCGGTCCCTTTGCGTGTCAGTCGCTACGCGTGAGTTGACGTAATGAGCATATCGTAGGAGTAATCAGCTTATCTTATCTCTCCCTCGACGGAATCTCTTTGCGGCCTTCCCTATTAGTGAGACCGACACGACAGACCATGGTAAATACCGGGCAATCCTGCCTGACGACGACTCTGAGGCTAACTGACTTGTTCGGACTCTGGGCCAAGTTGATCCATGAAATACCCTGACCCCGTTTGGCTGGTGTTTCAGGCCCGTGACACGGAATATGTTTTCGTTCCGAGTCCTTCCACTCACCGCATCAACCCGGATTTTTATTGAGATCAAGAGAGCCTACGCCAGTCCATGCATCTCCGAATCGTCCCGGAGCTCGTGACTGCTGTGCGTAAGCTACCTCCAGCTGCATTCATCACTGTACTTTCTCCCTGAAAATGACCAACCTCATCTCCCTCGCACTCTTGCAGGCACTGCTCGTAGATAATGTGATCGTGGTACACCACCCGCGTTTCATTGGTGTCGTCTGTGCGCTTTGTGCCCTCTACGCTGTTGTCAGGGTCGTTCGAGCCACTCGCAGCAGACGCAAAACTACCGCTCTTTGCGGCCCACCAAGTCTCTCTTTCTTCTGGGGCGTAAGTAAGGCTATTTTCGCGTCTCCCGACTCGGGAGCGCAATACGAGAAATGGGCGGAAGACTACGGTGCGGTGTACGAGGTCCCTTTTGCACTGGGAGGAAAAAGGATTGTCCTCCGCGACCCCAAAGCAATTGCACATTGCTATGGAGCAGAGCCATACACGTATATATTGACCCCTTTTGGAGAGGTCGCCACCCAGAACCTCGTGAGCGGACAATTGAACCGGCTGGCTGACCGTCCACCGAGGTGTGCTGATAAATTCCACAGCTCGGCAAGGGCATATTCATCGCAAAAGGAGAACATCACCGTCGGTCGGTACTCGGGTCTTGTAGGCGCGGAGCCGCGCTGACGCGAGTGGGTCCAGACAACGAAGGACATTGACGCCGGCTTTCAGTACCGCCGCCATTCGCAACTTGACCCCGGTCTTCTATGATTCGGCTTACAAAGTTCGTATCCAATATTCCAAGCGTGGAGCGTTCGCTCAGGAGTGGACTTAGGTTAAAGGAGTCTGGGACGCCTCGATCGATTCAAACGGCGGCACCGCCGTCATAGAGGTCCAAAACTGGTGCGCGGGTCATGTCCCATGACGATCTAGCTCAACTCACGTGGTACCCAGGATGAATCGCATTTCGTGAGACGGGTACTGCTGCTTCCGATTGTCGTACCATCTAATTCAGTTTCGAACAGCCTCGACACGATCGGCACAGCTGGTTTTTTTCATGATTTTGGCTCGCTGGATGGCAGAAAGAGCTTGGTGACGGAAATATTTGACGTCTCTGGTGGTGCTGGAGATATCTTAAGCATACTTGTCAATTTCCTGATTGAAATACTTCCATGGTTCATGAAGGTCTCGACACTACGGTCCAAGCAGATCAAAAAGCTGAATAGCACGATCGGTGACATCGCAAACACATTGCTCACGAAGTCGAGGAAGGAAAAAGAGGCAGGTGGGTTGGGTGAGAGGGAGGAAAATTCTATCATTGGTCTTCTAGGTACATTCATCTGTCCCCAGATATATGATGACTTTGCTGAACTCATCTAGTCCGAGCTGAAAATCAAGACAGCCAGCTCCATTTCATGCGCGAGGAGGTGGTGGCACAGGTATACATTAGCCCTATCATGTCGATTGGTATGTTGCTGACTGCCCGCTCTCACGCAGGCTATAGGTCTACTCCTTGCTGGCTATGAGACCACAGCGAGCGAGCCACTAATTTGCCAAATGAAATGGGACTCAGTCCTTCCTACCCCGTTGTTACCAGTCAGTTTGACGGTACGACATCTCGCTAATCACTTTAGTGGGCATTGATCGAACTCTCAAAGCGCCCATCTGTACAGGACAAACTGCGAGCGGAGCTTCTTGAGTTTGGAGCGGACCCATGCTATGATCAGCTTTCCAGCAGTCTCCCATACCTCGATGCCGTGGTACATGAAACACTTCGTGTCCATCCCCCCCTCAACGATACTGTTCGCATGGCGAGTACGCGTGATCAGAAGAGCTATGCAATATTTTGACGTATTTAGTAAACAGGCTGCAATGGACGACGTGATCCCGCTGAGCAATCCCGTGCGGACCCGATCTGGTAAACTGGTCGACCACATCTCGGTCGCAAAGGGGACCTATGTGTCTGTTTCCATAATGTGTATGAATCGGTCGACGACAGTCTGGGGCCCTGATGCCAAGGAATTCAAGCCCGAGCGATGGATCGTGGAACAGGGTATCCCGGCCACGGCGAAGGAGATGCAAAGACACCGGCATCTGCTGACTTTTATCGACGGCCCAAGGACATGTCTCGGGAGATGGTTCGCGATAACCGAATTCAAGGTACGTGTGCGCATAATCCCCCGTAGATCCCCGGATAGGATCCGTGTTCTGCAACCATCCCTGATTTGATTTTCCTTTTTGGAACGTTTACCACAGATCACACTTTCGACTAATGGCCTTCGTTATGGCCTCAAGCTGTGGATCCGGATCTGTAACAGTGCCGTCCAGGTAACTTTGCAGTTCCTTTCCATTGATGACCTGCTGAATCCGTCCGTGCCATGTTGTCCAGTTTTCTCCTTTTGGCACTAGGTCCGGTACTTGGACTTCTGTGCCATCATTGAGTTCAATCAAGTAAGGCATCTTTTTCTCGGGCTTTGGGTTCAAGTCCTGGTGAGTGAACTACTCCGTTTTCCAAGCACAGTCGGGGCTCATAACCTGTTGGACTGCAGGATACTTGTAGTCACTAAGTATCCTAAGGTAACTAATGGTCCAATATAGTTACTAGCTTATGTAAGCGGTAAAGCGTAGGTAATCTAACAATTCTAACAAGACTTGTGTTGTGAGGTTTTAAATGAGGGCAAGAGTTAATGGGGCTATGGTGTAGTTATCAACATATATGACAATAATGAGGACAGATTCCTTATTGCATTTGATAAAGACAGCTTGATTGACTTCATATTATTTGAAGCTGAGGGCCTTAACTAAAATCTCAACTAGTTTTTGATACCAGCAGTGATTACTCTATTTGAGTCCATAGAGCATCTTGTTCAATCTACAAACATGGGCAGGTGGCAAGAGTGAGAATGGTACAGATCAAAGTAAGTTTGGTAACTGGGGTATATGTGTTGAAATCGTTAATGCATAGAACTTGTGAAAATTCTTGTGTGACAAGATGTGCTTTATAACACACAATGGTCTGTGCAGCATTCTTTTTAGCACAGAAAATCCATTTAGAACCTATAATATTGGTGCCATAAAATGGGCTTGGGTTAACAAGTTCCCAGGTGCTGGCTTTGCACAATATAGCAAGTTCTTCATTTATATCCTGTTTCCATAGCAATCAATTCAGATGGCATTTTGCCTTAACAAGGGAGTTTTGTAAGGTAACACTATAGAGGATATTACACTATATATAAGAAAACCTTAGTTTTATATAAACAAAAGACTATAAACATTCTTCTAAACTAATCTATACACAAGGAGAACTTGTAGGTACTGTTTAGTTAATGAATGTAACAAATATATAGTGGTATCATGTTCTATAATTCAGACCTAATTCAAACCTAGCTTATGCTTGGTTTTTGCACTCAGTGCTTGTCAGTAAGCTACTCTAGCTCCCTAATTCTCCTTTATGCAACTCTAGTTCTCCATTACTACTTTATTCCACTTCAGATACACTCATGCTCTTCCTGCCCAGTTATTAGTACAAGCCTCTTCTGTTATGTGACTAGTGAACATGATAGTCAGCAGCATGTGACCATGGAAACTGTTGAGCATGTGATGCAAATGGTTGCATAGTCATGTGACCAGGAGTATGTGATCATGTGAACAAGTAGCCTTATAAGGATAACCCTAGGCTAAGGCCAAGTCTTATTATCAGAGTATTCCCCTGCACAAAAGTATCAGTCACATGATGTGGCAGATCTCAGATGAGATCTAGATCCAGTCTCTGATAATATCTGATCTGTGGCAGAGATCCAGATAGGATCTCCTAGGCCTTATGGCAGCCATGCTGCATTCATATTTGTAAACCTATGCATTTCCATTCTCCCATATTCTTATGATGTGGTTCCTCTTCCATTTCCATCCCTTGATCCATGAGGCCACTGCCTCACTCCTCATATCTGCTCCATGCCTTTCCCTTCTTTATACTATAGAGCCAGTTGTGCAATTGGTGTCCATAGATAGCATAGTTTAGGGTAGGCCTCCTGTACTTGGTCTGTGTGCATGCTCAGGCAATATATATTATGGTTTCAATCTAACACGACAGTCTCACATGACTGTGAGAACTGTGGAGCATGTGATCATGTGAACGAGTAGCCTTACAAGACAAACCCTAGGCTAAGGCTAAGTCCTAATTCAGAGTATTCCCCTGGCATCAGGTATTGGTCACATGATGTGGCAGATCTCAGATGAGATCTAGATCCCTCCAATGATATCTGATCTCTTGATCTAGAT
>JBBPJW010001038.1:0-16636 GCA_038088935.1 Pulveroboletus aff. viridisquamosus
AAAAGGTGAAGAGATGAAAAGGTGAAAAGGTGAAAAGATAAAGGTGTCCCACAGTCATGTGATGTGAAAATTAAAAAGTGATTATAACAAACTTGTTCACACAATCACGTGCTCCTGGTCACATGACTATACAACCATTCACATCACATGCTCAACAGTTCAGTTCCCATGGTCACATGCTGTGAACTGTCATGTTCACTAGTTGCATAACACTAGCAGTAGCAGGAGTACATATCAAGGCTATAGGTATAGTTGCTCAAAGTCTTGCAATGTAACAGGCTATAGATAATATCTGCTGACAAAAGGAATATTCTGGAACAAGAAAGTCTGAAGGTTCCAGAATAGAACAAGGAAGCATTAAGAGTATGCAAAGTCTAAAGCTAAGACAATAAGAGAAAAAAAATAGAGATCAATTATAATAACACCAAGTTATGCAAGAGTACACCATATAAGGTAAAGCTAAGTCCCATTTGACCCAAGGAAAGCTCTTCTTGACCTTCTAGAATCTCTGGACCTTTTCAAAAGCCCCCAAAGCTATATCTCTACTCACAGGTTGAGCACCATTAGTATACCCAACCTTAGAGTTTTGCTTTGAAGCTCTCCTTTACTGTTACTCTGAATTCTAATGGTATCTTGCATCTAGAACTCACCCCTCTAGCTTTCCTCTACCATCTAGCAGTATGCTTGGCCTAGAAGATCCCTGAGCACCCTTAGGATTAGTTTAATAGTAAAGCAAACTAGGTTTGCTCAGTCTGTTTGAGTTTTAACAGTTTTAACAGGAATGCTTTTTAAAGTCACTGTAAGATGACCCATCAGATCTCTTGCTGACAATGACAGTTCTATTCTCACCTCTCACACAGGCCAGTCCTTTTCAGAAATATTGAGTTTTACAACTTTCATGAACTCATTATCCAATTTGTATTTGACATCATGGCTTCAATGAGTAATATAATCATAAGTGACTTCCTAGGGTTTATGTGACAGGGCTCATAACCTGTTGAAATCTCAGTGTCTGATAGGGACCACTGAGGTATGACGTGCAGCTCGACACCGATTATAGTCGCCACCTCGCAAATTGATGTACCCCACAACCTAAACATTTACTGGGCGCCAATACTATCATTCCACTGTCACCCAACTGAGTCTAACGGTTATTACCTGCGTGTCGTTGAACATTTCTCAACATGGCTTACCGACAACCATCACTTGTGTTCTTCGTTATTACTCCCTCCCACAACCCACTTCTCTGAGATTCGTGCAACGAAACGAGGTCCTTGTCGACTCCATGCTCTTATTATAATTCTTCCCTGTCTACCTTGTTGGCATGTACATACTCAGTTGCTATCCATTCGACTTCGCTTCACCTTCCTGTTGGAGCCCGACTCCAGTTCCGTCAATTCAATGCGGTATCAAAGTGTCTTTACGCCACACCTTGGAAGCATCTAACTTCTCACTGCAGCCTCTCTGCATGCTCGATCTGCTTCTGGCTTTGGGTGGTACAGTTTCTTTGGTAAGCTCCATCCCTGCTCATTTCACCCGAAATCGCCCACACCTTTTCGTCCACTCCTTCATATTATACACCACCTTAGGCTTGCCCCTACCCTCAACTATACCAATGTCAAACCAGACATTTGCAGCACGAATCCGTCGTATCGCGTTGACTTCTGAAACAACTGAAAACGTACGCGTTGAGGAGCAACATCACATACGTGGGAGGTGGGTGTGAGCGATATTCCGGGCTTCGATCCACATTTGTCTGTCGCCTTCCTCCTTGCAGTACCGCGCCATAGCGTGTTCGTTCAGACTCGACACCGAGTCGGCCACGCCCTCAAAACTGATCGACGTGCCCTCGACTCCGCAACCAACGATTGCCCTGCTACAACGATGAACGCGGTGTTTGGCAAACATGCCGGCGTGTGAGGTGTCCCACCATGCTTGATCGTGATTGGTTGGAGGGCGGGTGCGAGATCCTAGTCCGAGATTCTTCAGAGCCAAGGTTCGTGCACGATGAATTCAGGTGATGACCGATGAAGAAAGTCTCGACGCTTAGTAGTAGTAGTTGGTCAACAGACAAGAGCGTTCAACCTATACGTGCATACTGACGCGTTGATGAACCGAGCTCCCTGGAGTCCCTCCAAGTGTACCAGAAAAAGCATGCCGAGTTTGATTGGTAACATGTTTACCTAGGTTCATGAACAGATCATATGATATTTGGTCCTAATACGAGTATTTGGGGAATGAAGAAGGATATAAGAGCATGGGGACACGTCTGATAAGATCTCTAAAGACGATCCAGTCGTCACTCTACACGAAGCGCGGAGGCTTGTGGATGGCAAGGGCAGCCTTGGTATATTCCGCTGGTACACACACCGTATTTGCCGGAGGTGACCTCGGGGCCATTGCATTCTGTAGTCGGATGCTCGCATTAGTGGAGATCACCACTAGCTCTGGCGAGGGGGGTTTACCATTGTGAGAGCAGGATACCGGCTGGAATAGACAACTAGGAATCCATCTTCTAGAGGGAGCTTCCTGTGGAGAAGACTATAGTAACCGATGGCCCTTTAATCGTCCAAGGGAGTGGGTGACATACAGTGGGTTTGATTGCGGCCAGCCTCCCGGTTGGTGTTGAAATCGGCCTCACGGGCGTGATGAGGGCGGCGAGAGCAAGAACGACAAAACTCTTGGTGAACTGCATCGCTATGTGAGAAGGCAGACCTGTGAGGCGGGCTGAGCTGTGGGGCAGGTATCGAGTTTCGCCAACGAGGTTTACATACCCCTGCCTGCAGGCAGACCCCCCATCACGTTGTCCCATTAAATAATCATAAGAGCGAGGAACATAGCCGAGATGTGTCTTGTCGTAAGATGCGAAAAGGAGGCAGTGGAAAACTAGCGCATCACACCTTGCGTACGAGGTGACTCGGTCTGTTCGTCCGACCTCGATGCGGATGAAAGGTCAGTGTACGTTTTCCCACACTTGAACAAAAATGGCCAAGCAGGACGAACAGAGGTGAGACGAAGGTAGTAACCCAAGACACGCACAATATACCGGTGCGAGGTGTGTTTCAGCACCCCTGGGCATACGTCGGACTGTGGTCAGTTATCCGAGCGAGCGTATCATGATTCGATGGGTGTCTCCAGAGCGTCCTTTGGCAAATGTCACAGCATGTACCGGTATGACTTGTTTGCGCCTAACGGACGACAAGCGATGGTGACGTGTCCGGGTAGACATCCCACACCGCGCAGTGAACGTGCGTGTCTATGCGAAACGTGGTGAGCTCGCATTTGGTGAGAACAAGTCACTGGCCAGCCCGTCACGAACTGCGTTAGCTTGGCTGGTCGACAGGGCGATCGTAGTTTGTTCCCCGGTAGATCAAGAAAGTATGCTGTGGTCGACTGCGTTGGTATGGCCTGAAACATGCCGGTCATGATCGGGCAAGATGGCGAGGCCAGCACCGCTGAGCGTTCGAGCGATGAGTGAGTTCCCATGCATTACCTTGCGCCAGGACGAGGCTCGATGATATCCAACGAACGCGGGCTTGACGCGAATAGTCGTTAAACGGCATGTGCGATGTCTGGTCCGGTCATCACAACACAGTGACCCCCGTGTCCATGGCGTTCTGATAAGTACGGTACTTTGTCGTAAGGAGCGCCACTCTGCTGTGTACCGACTGGCGGAGCGGACGGTGTCGCATCGCTTGGGCGCCACCCCCGACGATTCATGCGACGCACCCTCCTTTCCTCTCTTTCCCTCGTCAAACAACGCCGTTTTCTTTTCCTTTTTTCCCTTCTCTCGTGTCTATGGAAAGCTGAATCTAGCCTATGTAGGAGACGAACGTGATCCAGCTTCCGCTCTAGCAACGCCGGCCTCTCCTGCGCCAGAATCCGAACGTGTTCCGACGCTTGCCGTCTCACGCTCTCCTTCCTTACCTTCCTATTTCCTCTGGTGCCCACCCCACTCTTCGAATCCACATGTCCCCGGCTCACCATACAGCCTCCACTTGCAGCTCGGGCGACCAACTGGGTTCCGTACAAGACGATGTGACCGGAGGGTAGTTGCACGTTCCGAGTTGTGCGATCGGGTCTAGCTCGTCGTGCGTGACTGATACACAACGAGCCTTGTCTGGAGGGTTCATGGCTTGGCATTGGATCCGTGGGCCTTCACCTGACGCGACGCGGATCTTCTCGCTTGACGGGAGCGCAGTGGGATCGCTGAGATGTCTGCTACATCCTGGATTGGTTTCTGGTCGTGCGATTTGCCAAGGATAACCAAGCGGCGTCCACGACGACCTTGTACGAAGTCGACTCGCGCAGCTGGAGCGAAAGTATGCAAGGTCGTCATGGTGTCGGGCGGGGTGTGGCAGAGTGTTGTGCTCGTTGATGGGTCAAAAGAGGGTTCTAGGTATAGGCAACACCAGCTTCCGCCCATATGGAGTGAGAGAGATTGGCATGATCAATGAGAGCGTGGTTAAAGTTGGTACCATGTCCTTGCTTGGCACCCTACGCGAGCATCGCGCCGAGTCTAAACACCGTCGGTTTTTTCTCCGCAGATGCTCGCGGTCGTGCAAAACGATGAAGACGTTGGGCCGTCAGATCTCGATACCGAGCCAGCATGGATTCCCTCTGCCGTCGTGAGTTTCAACTTACCCGTCAGATGGATCGTTGAACGGCCATCCGTTGTTGTCACAAGGCACATCACCTCGAACGCCCTCCTATCATCCATCCGGGTTTGGTGCGGCCCATCCCTCTCCCCGTGCGTACGTTTTGCTTCCCTTCTTCGTTATCGCCGCCACCATCTCTCTCGTCGTCCTTTTCCGTCGGATCACCTGCATCAATAAATCGACCGTCCGAATCCATTGAATCGCCGTCGTTCTCATCTTCATCGTCATCCGATCCCGAGCTCCTCGCTTCTCTCGCGTCCACTTCCGCACAGTCAACTACTACAATACCCCCCAGGCCGCCGTCATCCTTGGTACAAGCACAAGCGCTTGTGACACGAACCAAGCATTTCGTCGTCGTATCATGCCTGAGCGTCTGCACCTGGCCGTGTGTACGAAAATCGAGAATGTAATGGCCGAGGAAATCGGGTTTGGCGTGTGGGAGCCCCGGGCATTGGTTCCCTGCTTCGTCCTCTTCGTAATTGCGTGTTCGTGCGGATTTCTTTCCCGTCCTTTCCGAGCCTGCCATGCCATCAAACTGAACAGTGTGCTCTCTGGTTTACAACGTGCAGTGGCCTCGCTAAACAACTAACGCAGTTCCTCGCAACCATATCCCGAGAGCGTGACGGTGTCCCATGACGCTCACTGGCGGTTAGTGTGCGGCGGGTGCAAGGTTCCGGCCCGGGACTCTAGGGCCACGCTTCGTGCACTGAGTTCAGGCAAGGAAGTCTCGACTCTTGGCAACTCGTCAGCATTCATAAACGGTCGCAATTCCAAAACTTGGCTCTTGGCGAAGCGTCTTGTTGATCGGTCACAGGTCCAATACCAGCTCGGGTCCCTCATGGCGAGTTTTATTGGCGACAAGTTTGTTCAGATTCGCGACCAAATCATGGAGTAATTTACGCCAGTCCAAATACTCGAGGAGTGAAGGAAAGACAAAAGAGCACACTCTAGCGTCGGCAATGACCTCACAACAATTTCTAATGACAATCTAGTTGTTACTCCACACGAAGCCCCGAGATTTCTGTGACGCAAGGGCAGCCACGGTAGATTCCGCTAGTACATACACTGTATCTGCCGATGGAAAGTGCGGGACCATTGCATTCTACAGTCGAGTGGTCATATTAGTAGATCGCTACCATCACCGGCGAGGCGGGTTTACCATCGTTAAAGCAGGATACCGGCTTGAACAGACAATCGGGAACGTATCTTTCAGTGAAATCTCTTTCCTATAGAGAAAGCTATGGTCAGTGATGACTCTCACTTGTCAAGGAAGTGGGATGACACACGGTGCGGCTGTAGTCACTGGTTAGCCTCTTGGTCGGTACCGTAATCGGCCTCACAGGGGCGATGAGGGCAGCGAGAGCAGCGACAACGAAGCTCTTAACAACGAGCTGCATCCCAGCACGAGAAGGTGGATGTTGAGTCGAAGTGAGCCGAGGCAGACGTTGAGGCTGCTCCTGCACACTTCGCTAACGAGGTTTATATACCTCTTCAGGCTCTATTAATAGCCTACCACGAGCTCGGCTGCATACGGACCTGGCACGCCTTCGAAGGATGCCACTGCTAATCGTACAACACATTCTCCACACACCGCGATAGACGAAAATTGCATTACTGGACGCGACCAAACTGAACCAGCGCATTCTGTTCAGTGCCGATAAAAACAGCCTGTCGAGAAGCGAAAGCCATACCTGTGCTCAGCGGAAATGACACGTCAATCTGGCAGGTCGAGGGCGTACGTCAGTGGAAATGGAAACCAAGCACTGCAATCGTACGGCTGTCAAGCTTATAGATACGTTCGCGACGCTGGTAACAAAAGTCTAGGCATGCAGCAGTTCCTGTCCTCGCTCGCCACCCACGATTCTTCTGCATCGTTCGGGGAGGACTCGTCGTGGACAGCACAGCAGATCCCACAGCCGTCCTGTTTAGCTATGACTGAAACGACGGATCGTCCGATCGGACCCTACGAATGGGTTTGATCTCGCAGCGCCACATCACTCGCCTCTCCCGATTTCCTTTGCTGGGTCTGATGGCGACCCCGAGCGGACGGACAATCGGCTCAAGTCACGTGTCTCCAAACCAACCCTATCTTTAGGTGGTTCTATTCCCTGCTCATGCTATGACATACTCGGTCTGACACAATCCTCAGGTAGTCCTGTGGTGAGGGCTACAGTCGACTCTCACATAATGCATACCTCCCGGGACATGGTCCAAGGTATGCGTTATTAGAACGTATGTGTTATCCGGGAGATAGTGATCACGTGATGTTATCGACTGCATGGCTTCAAACCGAGCAGAAATTCGAGTCTAGCCACAAGAGAGGTAGTTTGTAATTTTACTGGCCACTATAATCTGCATCTTAGCAACCCATGTCTTTCATTCAAATAATCCCAATGCTGCTTTAAGCTGACAAGCAGATAAATTATCAACATTGCTAACAAGGCTGTGCAGCTTGGAGTGCCTCCTTTTGCAACAGACCCAGCTTAACTGGTGCATCACTATTATTATTCTGCCATTTATCTCCTGTGAAGCCTTGAAATCCATGACTACCTGGTAAATATTTTTATCTGTTGCTGTTATATACTGGCACTACTTAGCTAGTTCTTTTTACTATTTACTATCTTCGACCGCTTTCTTTGATCTTATCTCATCTCATCTTATCTCATCTTATATCTTATCATGCCATGAGGTTGGGTCTAGCCTGGTCTAGCCTTTGTACCTCATGTAGCATAGCCTTTTATCTTATTGTTGTTACATGACTAGTAAATACAATAATTTACAGCATGTGACCATGGGAACTGTTGAGCACATGATGTGAATGGTTGCATAGTCATGTGACCAGGAGCACATGATCATGTGAATGAGATGCCTTATAAGATTAACCCTAGGCCAAGGCTAAGTCCACTATATCAGAGTATTTCCCTATATTAGGTATTAGTCACATGATGTGGCAGATCTCAGATAAGATCCAGGTATAGTCTCCAATGATATCTGATCTCAGGATCTAGATTAGAATCTGCATCTGTGGCAGAGATTCAGATGGAATCTCCTTAGCCTTAAGATAGCCATGCCTTATTTATATCTGAGAATCTGTGTGCTTTCATTCTCCCATATCCTTATGGTGTGGTTTCTCTTCCATTCCTATCCCTTGATTCATGAGGCCACTGCCTCACTCCTCATTCCTGCCCCATGCATTCTTCTTATCTTTATAATAGAGCCAGTATTGCTATTGGTGTCCATAAATAGCATAGTTTACAGTAGGCCCCCTATACATGGTCTGTGTGCAGACTTTGGCAATATATAAGGCAGGGGGTGCAAGCTGGGGAAACCCAGACTTGCTCTCTTGCTCTCTAGGCTGATTATACAGGCTAGTTTTAACACTAGTGCTGCTGGCTATTGATTTATACAAGGGCCCAGGTTCCATTACTTTCTCTTATTGCCTAGTTAGGGGCCACTAGACCAAAAGCCCTATCAAGCTTTCCAGGATAGGTTAGGAGTGTCCTTCAAGAATTGTCATGAGTATTAAGGCTAGAATGGCTAGGTTGCCATTTTAATTATAGCCTAGACTTTCTCTAATGTTATGGCCTAGCCCTCTGATGTCATACCTTACCTTTGTCTTGCTTTCTTATACTAATTACTTCCTATTTGCCATTGGTTCCTATTTAGTTTCTGTTTGCCCTATTTCCTTATTTAGCATTGTTCTCTGTATACCAGCTACCTCATATATTTCTCATAACCTGATCCATGCACACTTTGTAGCAATATATAAAGGGGCAAGGACATTGACTGGTTTTCCAGTCTAGAGCACTTGTTTGCTTGTTTACCTTGTTTTCTAGTGTCTCCTCTAGGCTATCATTCTTTTGTTCCCTCAGTATTGGGCATTCCCCAAGGTGGTTTCCTCTTGCTATTGGTCTAGATCCATAATAGTTGCATTAAATATCTTTCAAGTCTCTGCTATTAAAAACTAAGTAAAGGATAGTAATGTTCACTATATGCATGTTAAAGGCTCATGTTAGCCAAGATCCAAGGAAATGGAAGATAACTAAGAAGGAAAAGAAAAAAAGTAAAGCATAATGCATATGCTAACTGATTAAAGACAATAAGCTTCAACCAATATCCTGGTAAGCATAACAAGAACAACAAGAAGGCTCTTTAAGACCAGAAGCTCTAACTAGGTAAGAAAAGAAAATGGTCCAGAAGCATTAAAGAGAACAAGAGTTTAAATATACAAGACTGGGATTTTTCAGACTTGAACCTGCCTTCTTTTATATTGCTACTGTATAGTGGCTCAAAAAACTATCCCAATGTTTGCATATTTTGCACTAAATGCAATGGCTATTATTAACTACTAATTATCATGCTAGACTATAAGTATATGAAATGTAGTACTTGCTCTTGACTTTCTATTGGTTCAATGATCAAGGCATTTGGTTATGTTTTGGTAATATGGCAATTATATCAAAATGACAACTCATTGGGTCAGTTTTTTGACTTTGAATTCCCATTACATATATTGGACCCTAAAGTGCTATAAGATAATTATATATCTTAGGTAAGTAATATATTATGTTACTCTTATGTTACTAATTAGCCTGCAGCATATATAAACCCTACCATCACAAATAAATTCTCTTATCTCCATTATAAAATATTTGTTATAATGCATATTTTCCCTTTTATTTCATTTTTTATCCTGTTGTATTTTCTTCTGACTCTTCACATATTCACATCACGTGACCCTGTCACCCCTTCACTGTGTCACCATGTCACATCTTCACAATTCCACATTTCATACCTTTACCACTTTACACTTCACTAGGTCTAGGCTGATCTAGCCTATAATCTCATATCACCTGTTTCCCTCATGTATTTCTAGACTCTTACTCTCTTTCTGCCATTGGGTAGCTTACTGTACACCACTGTAGGGCAGGGTACTCTCTCTTGGTCCATGCTCAAGATACAATAGTATAAAAGGGGTACAAGTTCAAGCTGGAGTCTCTAGTCTTGTGCACTTGAACCACTAAGGTTTTCACAAGTCCCTTGACTCAGTACCCTTCTTGCCTAGTTCTCCTAGCCTCTATTTCAAAGGCTAGGCTTTAGCAGAATCCC
This sequence comes from Pulveroboletus aff. viridisquamosus, assembly GCA_038088935.1. Lineage (NCBI taxonomy): Eukaryota > Fungi > Basidiomycota > Agaricomycetes > Boletales > Boletaceae > Pulveroboletus > Pulveroboletus aff. viridisquamosus. The sequence continues at coordinate 9,768 of JBBPJW010001038.1, forward strand.
TAGCAGCAGCAGGAGCACACACCAAGGCTATAGGTATAGTTGCTCAAAATCTTGCAGTATAATATCCTTACTTTATCTCCAAACTTTACTAAGAAGTTCCCAGTGCCATCCTATATTTTGCACCATGTTATTTATTTCAAGGCTAATCACAGTTGAGCTTTTTCCTTTATTTTAGCCCATAATGTCTATGCTAGTTTCTATTTAGGCCTTATACAACAGAATCAGATAGGAAGATATGGGTATAAAAAAAGCCAAAAGAAGATCTTAGTGATAGATTGGTGGAAGGAACTATAAAGCATGAAGAAAAATCTTTAATGATGTGAAAATATATAACTTGGCAAGGGATTGAATATGCCATTAGAATTGATGATAAAATGAATGAAGATCTCTATCTTCAAATTTTAAAGGAAGAACTTGTTATAGACGTTGTCGGTGTCGGTGTGCTGTAACCCTAGTCTAGGGCTGTCGATATGGATAACGGTCTTGGAATGAGAATGGATTGGATTTAGGAATAGGAGTACTAGAGAACACTGCACTATAGGCAACAAGTGCTCAAGACTGGGGAGTCTTGAGACGGTAAGCTACAGCTTATATATCTACAGTCCCTGCACACGGACCAAGACCCTGCTGGGAGAATTCCCATAGTCCCTGGACGGCGATCAAAAAGAAGAGAAGCTACCGTGAGAATAGCCAATGGCTGAAAAGGATCGGTGCTTCTGAAATGGAAGAACAACGGAAATGAAAAGGGGCTGGAAGGTTGCAGGCTAACCCTAAACCCTAGGTCTAGGCTAATCATGTGACCCGTCACATGCCCTGATAAGATAAAGATTAGATAACCACGTGGAGAAGATAAGATAAGATCACGTGATCAAAAAGTGAAAAAGCGGACTATAACACTACCCCCTTTTTAGGTCTCGGATTCCAGACAAGACATAGCTAATGCCGAAGATTCTGTGTGGTTTTCGTACGGCTTAAATAAAGAATGGAAAGAGTGAAGGTCAAGAGTATAAAGGCGATGAGGAGTGGATGGATGTAGCTTGTGGAATTCTTCAACTAGGTCAGGAGAGTTCACCAAATCGTCCTTTGTTTGCCAAGTACGATCGTTATCTCCATAGCCTGTCCAATGAACCAGATATTCCAATTTGCCTTTTCGAATACACGAGTCCACAATGTGGTTGACCTCGTATTCCTCGTGTCCTTCCTCTGTGATCAACACCGGATCAGGAGTCAAAATATCCTGTCCGCGGAGTGAGGGAAGATAGGGCTTAATGCGCGATATATTTACAGTGGAGTGAATGCGCATCGAGGAGGGAAGTTTTAGATGAACAGCATGAGGGATTACTTCAAGGATAGTGAAAGGTCCGATCCATCGTCTTGTGAGCTTTTTCGACGGATACGGAAGTGTGAGGTTTTTTGTGGAAAGAAGGACCTGCTGTCCCTTCGTATAGGATGGCAGTATGGAAGAACTTTGTTTCTCCATTCTTTCCTTGGTATCCTGTAGGGCTTCCTTCACGTCCTTGAACGACTTTGCCATTTCGTGTAGGAAGTGTGAGGAGGGATGAGTGGCAGAATTCGCTTCAAAACCTAGTCATGGATGATATGTTTTGGTGATTTCGAAGGTGGATGTTTTGGTGGATGTTGAATACGAGTTATTATGATGGTACTCTGCCATCTTAATCCATTCTGCCCACGAATCCTGTCGCTTGGCAATGAAGTTCCTTAAATACTGTTCCAGTTCCCTATTGACCCGTTCCGTTTGCCCATCTGTCTGTGGGTGATAAGCCGTCGAAATCTTTTGTTTGATTTGAAGCATCTCGTTGAGCTGCTTCGAGAATTCCGACATGAACTGTGGTCCTCGATCTGAGACCACGGTAGAGGGTAGGCCATGCCTGGACCAAACATTGTCTCTGAAAAGCTCTGCTACATAAAGAGAAGAAAGGGATGAGAGACAAGGAACAAAAACAACCTCCTTAGAGAAATGGTCTACTACCACCATAATGGCATTGAAACCTTTTGATTCTGGGAGACCGGTAATAAAATCCACTGAAATATCCTCCCATGGGGCGGATGCAACAGGAAGAGGGCGGATAGGAGCTGAGATTTCTGACCCTTTGGACGTAGCGCAGGTAGAGCAATGTGAAACGAAGTTTGCTACGTCTTCTTTGAGCCTAGGCCAATAGTAATATCGCGAAATAAGTTGCTTGGTGTGAGTCTGCCCTGCATGACCACCCAAGGGAGTTGAATGAAAAAGATTAAGCGCTTCTATACGTAAAGATTCAGGCACAAACACCTGTAATCGATTGTTTAAATAAACTTTGCTGTCTGGACTATAACACCAGGTAGCAGGGAGGTGAAGGTTGGAAGAGGCGAGTTGAACGTGAGAAAAGAAAGAAGAGGAAAAGGAAGTGAGACATTGAAAAAGGTGAGGGGGAAGCATAATGACTTGTTTATTTGGTTCCAGTTTGTTAGAGAAGTGATCTTGCCGACGTGATAAAGCATCCGCGCGACCATTAGTCGATCCCGGTTTGTAACACATTTTAAAGTTAAATTCGGCAAGAGAAGCTTGCCACCTTGCCTGCCACAGAGAAAGATCTTGTGGACATTTCCAATATTCTAAATTTTTATGGTCTGTCCAGATTTCAAAATGGTCCCGCCCAATTAAATAGTGTTACCACTCGCGAAGCATGCGAATGACAGCGAGCAGTTCTTTGTCGTAGATGGGATAATTTAATTCGGCAGCATCCAAAGAATGCAAAATATAGGCTGCCGGTCGCCAAAGTCCATCTTCTTGTTGATAGGAAATAACAGCCCCGGTGGCAACATCCGAAGCATCAGTTTCAATACGCACGGGTTTGGAGGAGTCAGGATAACAAAGGAGGGGTTCGGAGGTGAGGATTTCTTTAAGACGGACAAAGGCCGTCATACATTCCGCTGACCACTGGAAAATAGTATCCTTCTTGGTGAGGGAGTTGAGAGGTCGGGCGATATCTGCAAATTTAGGAACGAATCTGCGATAGTAATTTGCCAAACCTAAAAAGGCCTGAACTTGTTTAACTGTTCGAGGAATCGGCCAATTCCGGACAGCGCTAGTTTTGTTTAGCTGCATCTGTACCCCCTTTTTAGATACAACCATTCCCAAATAGTCTACTTGACTTTGGGCAAAATGACACTTTGAGGGTTTGAGGAAGAGGTCGTGGTCACGAAGACAACCTAACACTTTTGCAACGATTTCCAGGTGCTGTTGTCGATTCTTGTCCTTAGTGAATATCATGATGTCATCGATGTAGATGACAACATGTTCCCACATATCGTGGAAAATGACATTCACCATCGCCTGAAAGGTTCCTGGTGAGTTACACATCCCGAAATACATTACCAATGGCTCGTAAGTGCCAATTGGCGTAGTAAACGCTCCCTTCCATTCGTCACCTTCTTTCATGTGAATGTTGTTGTACCCCCATCACAAGTCAAGGGTAGTGAACGTATCTGCTCCGTTTAGCCTGTCAATTAGAGTAGGGATCAGCGGCAACGGGTAGTTGTTCTTGATTGTATGTTCATTGAGGTAACGATAGTCTATTACCATTCGTTTTCCTCCATCTTTCTTTCCGATAAAAAAGACCGGTGATGTCTGTGGGGATTTAGAAGGTTGGATATACCCCTTCTTTATTTCCTTATCCACAAATTCTCTGACTTCTTTCATTTCCTCATTTGAGAGAGGAATGATACGACCCTTTTTTGGAACGAAACCTTCCTTAAGTTCCACCGCATGATCCCAGGGCTTTCTGACAGGCATGCGCTCTGATTCTTTCTGTGAGAAAACAGTAAGAAATTCCCATAATTCTCTTGGTACTTCCTTCTGTAACTGCGTTTGCTCTTCAGTGGTGATTCATCGCGTGATTATGTGTGACTCACAATCGGCAGTACATCTAGAAAAGTTAATCTCCTTTTTTACCCAGTCTATCTCCGGGTTATGCCTTGTGAACCAATCGTAGCCTATAAGCAAGTCGAGTGATCCTAGTTCTGAAACATAAGCCATAGAGCATTCTCGGTGCCATGTTCCATTCTTCCCCTTGATGGCCACATAAATTATTACATAATTCGTGATTTTTCCAATGGAGCCTTCGGTCCCATCTGCGTTGTATACAATTAAGGGTGATGTTAGCGGTTTTTCTTGAAGATGGTGTTTTTTGACAAATTTCTGATCTATAAATGTCACCGATGCCCCTGAATCAATTACCCCATACGTGAGACCGCATGATTCCATTTTAAGACCTTCTTTTCCTATTATTTCTCCGTCAATTTTCACACTTACCCCCAATTCTCCTCGTTCTTTTCTTTTAAATAATCTTGCTAGATCTTGTTCCTCGTTGCTTCCTATTGCAATCAAATGTCCGTTAATTTTTTTAGACGGAATTAAGCACCCAATTTCCGGGGCCACGCTCGAATGAGATGCCGTCACGGAAGGGCACTTGTCCCATTTCATCGTAGACAAATTGAAACATGTAGGAAGGTATCGAGAATTGCTTACTGGGATCCTTGACTCCAGCTCATCAAGTTCCCTTACTCTTTTCCCGCCACCGCTTTCTGCTTCGCCTCCATCTCAAATACATCTTTGAAGTAGGCTCTGGCCTCTTCCATACTCCCCCATGAGGCCGCGGGAATCTCCTGGAAACGCGCTGCATCTGCCATGTTATAGATGGGGCCGATACCTACCAGTTCGGCCGATTGCCACCCATTTTCATCCAGTGGCGAGAACTCTCCGAATTTGATTGGTTGGACGTACTGAGCCCTAACCTGTGCCTGCGCCAGAGCTTGTCGTTGTTGTTGCGCAGTTGGCTGAGAAGGCCCGCGTCCGAAATTATTTGAGGGTCGGGGTGCTGAAGGGTTGAACTGCCCTCTGCAGTCTCGGGCCAGATGGCCCGGCTTGCCACATTTGAAACACGTACATATCTGTGGAGTAGTAGACACCGCTCCTTGTCGGTCGACGTCCATCAGGGCTCCTCGGCCCGGTTGGAGTCCAGTCGCGGTAAAACGAGGTGTCAGATTATAAGTTTGTGGGAAAGTTCGTGAAGGAAATCGCGCCTGAAAATGAGGGGCGGCTCTCTCTATAGCCATCCTTTCAAAGCCCCTCCCAATCGTCCTCATCTGCTCCTTCAGTTCTTCGAGGTTCTCTTTGAGTCCTTGCATAACAGCTTGATGATACACGCGGTACTATACTTGTTCTCATAAAAGTTTTGCCGCGTGTTCGTCGCTGATACCTGCTTCCCTGCATAAGATCTCGAAGACCTGTAAGTACTCGTCGATGGACGCGTTATGACGTAGGCCTTCTAATTTTTTCATGGCGTCATGTGCCATGTTCTCTATCCTGAAGTATGCCCTTAGCTCCTTCATGGTTTCCTCCAGATCTGGCCAGACGTCGTCTTTATAGATTTGTTCCTTTCGGAGGTATTTCTCTAGCATCATCTGCGCATATCCCTCCGCCTTTCCTTCCAGTCTGGACAGGACCGCCACACATTGCTGACGGTTACTTTTCCACTCTTGTTCTCCTGCCCAGATGAATAAGAGAGCACTCCACTTCCTCCATTTGTTTCGGTCACCCATCCAGACCCCAGGGTCTCGCACTTTCCTCGACCCTGCCATCTTGGTAAGTTCGGCGGCCAGTCCGCTCATCATATCTCCAGTTTCCATAGGTCTCGATTTCGGCCCACGGGTCGAAGGGTGGAAGTGAGGGTTCTGGCGAAAAGTGGGGGAAAGGGATGGGTTGTTGAGGACTGAGCCGAGCTCCGGGTCTATTGTTTCGGGCGACAGCGATGAGCATTTGGGTTCTTCGTTCCTGAACTGGTCGAACGGTGCTGAAATTTTGACTAACTGTTTGGGGTCGACGGTTTACCGGTTTTAGAAGTTTGGACGATCTAAGCGATTTGAGCCTTTCCGACGCTGCTATCTTTCTATCTCTCCCCTTGGCAGCTGTGAAATCTTTAAGGGTTTGTCGCTCGTACTCGTCAAATCTCTGCTGGAAGGATTAATGACCTAGATAGTTGTTTTCAAATCCTGCAACTGCTTCTGTAACGAAATCTGCGAATATCTCCTCATGCCCCCAAGGATAGCTTTTCCTCATACGCAATTTGTTAGCCCAAAGACTAGTAGTGAATCTTGAGCAAGTGTTATAGACGTTGTCGGTGTTGGTGTGCTGTAACCCTAGTCTAGGGCTGTCGATATGGATAACGGTCTTGGAATGAGAATGGATTGGATTTAGGAATAGGAGCACTAGAGAACACTGCGCTATAGGCAACAAGTGCTCAAGACTGGGGAGTCTTGAGACGGTAAGCTACAGCTTATATATCTACAGTCCCTGTGCACGGACCAAGACCCTGCTGGGAGAATTCCCATAGTCCCTGGACGGCGATCAAAAAGAAGAGAAGCTACCGTGAGAATAGCCAATGGCTGAAAAGGATCAGTGCTTCTGAAATGGAAGAACAACGGAAATGAAAAGGGGCTGGAAGGTTGCAGGCTAACCCTAAACCCTAGGTCTAGGCTAATCATGTGACCTGTCACGTGCCCTGATAAGATAAAGATTAGATAACCACATGGAGAAGATAAGATAAGATCATGTGATCAAAAAGTGAAAAAGCGGACTATAACAGAACTCCTGCAAATCATGAAGTATCATTGTTATGGCTCAAGCCTAACACGACAGTCTCACATGACCGTGGGAACTGTAGAGCACGAGATGCGCTGGTCATGTGATCAGTGGCACATGATCGTGCGAACGAGTTGCCTGATAAGGCAAACCCTAGGCTAAGGCTAAGTCCTTTATTCAGAGTATTCCTTTGCACAAAGGTATTGGTCACATGATGTGGCAGATCTCA
>JBBPJW010001039.1:0-16614 GCA_038088935.1 Pulveroboletus aff. viridisquamosus
GGTAAAAGGCTATGGTACATGAGGTACAAAGGCTAGACCAGGCTAGATTCAACCTCATGGCATGAGAAGATATAAGATAAGATAAGATAAGATCAAAAAAAGCGGTCAAAGATAGTAAATAGTAAAGAGAACTTAGCTCAGAGTAAGAATGAAAAATAGCCCCTAGCTAAATAGTGCCAGTGTATAACACAGCCAAGCTTTCACTTTGAAGCAGTTGCCATCAAAGTGCTCAGAGGTTCTGGGACAGAGCTCTGTGGGTTTGCTAGAAGATAGGATATTGGACATAATAGAGGTGGGAGTAGAGATAGTGGAAGAGATATGGAAGAGAGGTCATTGTCTAATGGGAGTGGAAGAGAGGGATATGAGTATATGAGGAATCTGCAAAAAAGAAGAGAACTCATGCACTAAAGTATGATTGTAATGGCTGACTAGCCATCCTTGCCTTGGTACTCATGTTACCTTGGTGAATACCCTGTCCTTGATACTAGAAGTCCACTGAGCTTTTGACTAGTGGCCCCTAACTAGGCAGATAAGAGATAGAATGAGACCTGGGCCCTTGTGTATAAACCACAGCAGGACAGTTGAGAGCTAAAGGGGGATTCCATCTTGGAATCAAGCCTTAGATCATACTGTAGATCCTAGCCTAAGTCACAAGAGGGCAAGACTGGGGAAACCCAGCCTTGTATCTCCTGCCTTATATATTGCTGGCATCTGTGCATGGACCAGCTACAGGAGACCTACCCTAAGAAAGCTATCTATAGAGCACCAATAGCTGAAGGGGCTCATGACTAAGTAATAGATAAGGGAGCATGGATTGGGTGAGGCAGTGAGGTAGTGGCCTTATATATATGGGATGGTAGAGGAGAGGCTGCCACACCATGAGGTGTGGGGGAATGGAAGGGTGCACTGCTCTGATCTAATGAATATGGCATGGCTGCCTGAAGACCAAGGAGATCCATCAGATCTTTGCCACAGATCAGATCCTAATCTCCAAAGAGATATGATCAGAGTCCGATCTAAGGTCTCATCTGAGATCTCACCACATCACATGACCTGCTGGTGCCGAGGAAATACTCTGAAGAGAACTACTAACCTTAGCCTAGGGCTTGACCTTATAAGGCAGCTCATTCGCACGATCACATGCTACTGATCACATGACCAGAGCATCATATGCTTTCTGGTCTCTCACAATCATGTGTGACCACGTGTTAGGCTGGAGCCATAACAATGATCTTGTTCTTGATCTTTGATGAAAGAAAGAATAAGATCTTGAAGATCTTCTTCCAGGGTACTAGGGTGGTAACTAGGGGCATCTTCTGGTTTAAAAGACTCTAGAGGGTCCTTTGCAGGTTGAGTTCTAGGCTCTCTTCAAAGGATATTGAAAAATAAGGGGGTCTTAAGTGGAATGATGGCAGAACTATAGAAATGGTGGCCACAAGTAGATATACTACTTCTTTTGTTATGCTAGGCCTGGATAGGAAATAATGTAGACCTTATAGGCTAGGACTAAGGAGAAGGCTCAATAAGAGTCAGCCTAGGACTAGAGTAATAGTGCAAATGCAGGACAGTACCATGGTCCCTCAGTGAAGGTTGGGAACAAGACTAAGACACTTAGAGCTAGTTGAGGACAAAGAAATGCTTGCCAACAAAGATTGCAAGTGAGCTAAGGATTTTCACAATATTCAGTGGAAAATAAGGTGGAATAAGACAAGACAAGATAGAAGTAGCATAAAGAACATGGAGGGTGAAGTATGCTATGTATATTACAGTAGATAAGGTTCAGACTCAGTTGAATGAGTCAACATAGATAACTAAGATAACTAAGTGATCCATGTGAAAATGGATGGAATGCAATAAAAGCAGATAATGAGTAATATTCACTAACTGAGAAGAAGTTCTGGAACAAAAGAAGTCTGAATGTTCCAGAACATAACAAGGAAGTGTCAAAGACATGCAAAGTTAGAAGCTAAAATGAATGAAAGGAAAATAATGGGACCAATTGTAATATTGCCCAGTCATTTTGCTTATGGTTTGTATAAATATGAAGATATTGCTCTATCTTGGTATTTATCCATTTGGCTTGCCCATTTGTCTGGGAATGATAAGCCATGGATGGATTTGCTGTAATATATAGTAGTTAATAGAGGTTCTTTATAAAAAATTAGACAAATTGACTTCCCTGATTAGAAATAACCTTTCTTAAGGTTCTGTGGAGTTTGAACACATGGTCCTTGAATATGGTGGCAACTTCCAGTGCTGTTATGGTGCTTGAAATGGGGAAAAAATGAATTATTTTAGAAAACTAATCAACTATTGTAAGAATAGCATCTTTTCCTTGTGATTTGGATAAGGGGCCAATAATGTTAATGGAGATCTCTTCATAAGGGGCATCTGAAGTCTGTTATACACATATGTGAAGTGCTCCTATAAACTGATGCAGACTGGCAAGTGACAGTTTAATAACAATAACAAGAGGGCTTTTAACTAGGTACCCTAGAACTAGGCAAAAAAAGGGAAGGGTGAGTCAAGGCCCTATCCAGAGTGAGCCACACTGTATGAGAACCAATGCAGTTAAGACACTGGTAACAAAAGGTGGTTAAGACTGGGTTAACCCAAGTCTCTCCCTACTCCTTATATATTAGCAGCAGAGGTACACAGACCATGTACAGGAAAGATAACTACTATCTAGTAACCAATAGCAGTAAGTATGCATGCTGATAAATAGAGAAGCAGAGGAAAGAGGGCAGGGATAAGGCAATGAATATCCATGACACTCTTGAGTAGGTACAGTATTTGGCCAATACCTTCTAATGTACACTTACTTGTACTTACCTGCACTTTTCTTACCTCCCTCAATTGCCACCTCCATTGGGCCCACCAATTGCCATGGATATTTGACCCACCAATAGCCACCACCACTGTGCTCTCCAACTGTTGTTGCCATTTAGCCCATTAACTGCTGCTGCCATCATGCATATCTAATACTGCTGCCATCCAGCCCATCAACTGCTGCTGCCTTCATGCACATCTAATGCTGCTGCCATTTGATCCATTGACTGCTGCTGCCACCATGTGTTACACTTGGTCTGGGTAGGAACAAGCATAGACCTTCAGAAGAGGGAACTGGGCTGTGGGCTAAGAGAGCTTGACAATGGTCAGCTTTGGGAGTGGTGTGACTTGTAGGGACAACATCAGCTAAGGCTCGATGATGGGGTCAAGGACACTAGTGACACTAGGCTAGTGGGTTGACTGGGTTAACTAGGATTTCCTCTTGTGCACTGATATGTGAACTAAGAGTGGATTGCAAGGTACTAGGTATGGTGCAGGTAATAGAAAGGTAGAAGTATCATAAGGAGACAAAGAGGATAAAGTACACTACTTTATAGTACAGTGAATAAGGTTCAGACTCAGTTGAATGAGTTATTCAAGATAACTAATGATCCATATGGAAACAGATGGAATGTGAGAGAATCAGGTAATAGTGTAATACCTGATGACTAAGTATGAGGAAAGCGGATTGTGTGTGATATCCGCTGAGTCAGAGAATGTTCTGGAATGGAAAAATTGAAAGTTCCAGGACATAAACAAGAAAGCATCCAGGATATGTGAAAGTGAAGTTATGGTTAGAGGAAAAAGAATGAATGGGATGGGGAAATGTAACACCATGCTCACTAACCACTGCCATAATGCAGCCCATTAACTGCTGCTGCCATTACACACACCAACTGCTATTGCCATTGTGCCCACCAATTAATGCTGCCACCATGCCCACTAACCAACATGGCCATTGGCTTTATCACCATAATATATATGACCCACTGATACCATTGGGATTGACTACCCTAGTGCAACAGGGTGCATGCTTTGGGGCTATTATGCACCCAAAAAGTGCAATCAAAGTATCAATGTAAACCAGCATGTAATAGCAAACAACTAAACCAACAAGAGGGCTTTTAGACTAGTGGCTCCAAACTAGGCTTGTGAATCTGACAAGGAATAAGGGAACTTTAAGTGCAAGCTAATATCTTAGAGTAAAGGAAAGCAAGGGGAGTTATGACAAAATAATCAAGACTGGGAGTGAAACGGTATTTTGCTCAACCGTTGCTGAATCGATGAAAACTCCTAGTGATCGCTAATATCTTTAAAAGACTGGGTTTTATGCCAGACCCCAGTGGAACTAGGCAAAGGTAATAGAGAGAAGAGTCAAGGACTTGTATAAAGCCAAAGGCTCAAGTGCACAAGACTGGGAAAACCCAGCCTATGCCAGCCTCTTTATATATGCTACAGTAATGTGCACAGACCATGTAAATGGATCCGGCCCTAAGTAAGGCTACAGTAAGCTAACCAATGGCATTAAGGGAGCGAGTACCTTAGCAGTTCCATGAGGAAGCTGCCAGGCATGATGTCATGGTCTGGGCTATGATATGTGAAAGAGTGAAATGTGAAGATGTGACAATGTGAAAGCGTGAAGAAGTGAAGAAGTGAAAAGGTGAAAGAGTAAAGGTGTCCCATGGTCACGTGATGTGAAAAGTGAAAAATGATTATAACAGGGAGAATCTCAAGTCTTGCCTACCCTGTATATATATTGCCAGAGAGGCATAGCCTCAGTACAGGATAAGTAAACTACTATCTATGGTTACCAATAGCAGATATCACTCTTATTATCTAAATAAGGAATGCATGGGGTATAGAGTAAGGAATAAGGCAGTGGTCTCATGAATCAAGGGTAATAGAAGACAACCACACCATGAGGATGTGGGAAAATGAAAGGAAAGACTCAGGGACAGCAGATATGAATATGGCATGGCAACCATAAGGCCAAGGAGATCTATCTAGATCTTTGCCACAAATCAGATTCTAATTTAGATCCTTGAGATCAGATATTATTGGTATTAATCTAAGATCTCAAATGTGATCTAGCCATATCATGTGACTATTACCATGAGTTAGAGAATACTCTGAATATAAAATCAGACCTTAGCCTAGGGTTTCTTGTTTTGGTAGGCAAGTCCCATAGTTACATAAGAAGATCATTAGTGTTTGCTGAGTGCATAACAGGGGCCTCTCAAACAGGGGCAAGGAAGATCTGCACCCTAGTCATACCAGTCCCAACCTTCTCACTCCATGTCCCCTTTACCATACTTTAGACCTCAATATCATCATAACCAGCAGGAATCAGCACTTTACCACTCATGCTCCCCTAAGCAGTGGCAGGGCTCTGTAGATAGGCCTGATAAACATTCATTTTACACAAAATCACCTCCTACCTGCCTTAAGTGCCTTAGTGGGCACTCCAATCAGACAAGAAAGTGGCCATGCAATGAGCTTCTCTTCTGGAACAAGGCCATGTCCTCTGCTGGGACTTTTAATGCCCTTATGGTTGCCACAGCAAAGGATACTGCCACAAATGCTCTGGCTATGGTGACATCTTGCATGGTGCAGCTGACCACCCCCACCAGCAAAGCCCTCCTATCCTGAATGTATAGTCTTTCACTTACTCCATACAAGCCAGATGGCTGGTTTTTCCTTCTAAAAGCTGTTAATCTCTTTAGTAATCATTGCTTACTGGTATATCAGATATACCATGGCTTTCAGGTTCTGGCCCCAAATATTACTCACACCTTCACACCACCTAATAACTCTTTTATTACTGCACACAAGAACACTTTCTGTAGCATACTTTAGAATAAATTTAATAAAGGCTGGTATTTAGGCCCTTTTACCTAACCAGATCTTGAGCTACACATAGAGCCCTTTCAAACCTCACCAATATTGCTCATACCAAAATTGTTATGCACTGTAAGTTTATGGTGCCACAAGCCCACAGGAATGGGGTAGATAATAAGAAATAAGTTCTGAGTTAACATGAGTACTGTACAAGTGCTCAAGACTGGGGTCTTGAGATAATAAGGCTACAGTATTTATACTACAGTGCACTGCACATGGACCAAGTCCCTGATGGGAATATTCCCATATATGTGGCATGGGGATCAAAAAGAAGAGAAGTGTTCTTGGAAATCCTCCAGAGTCTAGCTTCTGTAATGGAAAAGAAGAAGCAGAAATGAAAAGAAGTGCAGGGTCTTTAGACATGAGGCTAACTCTATGCCCTGGATCATGTGACCCATCACATGCCCTGATAAGATAAAAGATTAGATAACCACATGATAAAGATAAGATAAAATCACATGATCAAGAAAAGAAAAATGTGTCATAACAAAAATCAGACAAGCCTGGGCACTACCATTCCATACAGAAACTCTTTTATCCTTTAGCATCAACACTGCACTCCCCACATTCAATCAATTCATAGGTTTCTTCAGATAGATTTTCATATACCTGGGATACCTTTTAGATAGCATGTGCCCTTATCTTCTCACTTTCCCCAGGTAGTCAGAATACCATTAGAAATGTGGTTAAGGCATACCACACCATTCCCTTGCATTCATTCCAATGGCCAGCCTTTGTTGTAAAAACATCTGATAATTTACCATTCTTTGCAGTTGATACTGCCCTGTGCTTTGGTTATAGCCCATCTGCTAGGACATATGGCATGCTCTGGGATGCTGCACTAGATATCATGCAGGCCAGTGGCATTGGTCCTATTCTAGCCTGGGTAGATGACCATCTCTTTATACAGATACCAGTGGATTCTGTTCCACTTTACAACAAGATATGCTTAGAGCAGGCACATAGTATCATGCACAATGGTGGAAGAATTATTGATGGTGGCAGAATCTATTATAAAGGACATTGCCTGGCTACTGGAGGGCTTAAAAAGTTTGTGAAGGACTGTATATACCCTATTCAAATACTTTTATCACTGGCAGATACCACCAATCACAAAACTCAACATGTCTAGTCCTTTATGCATATTGACAACATTTTGAATACCCTGGGCATTCCCTGGAAGCCAGCCAAAGACATGCCCTTCTCTGTTAATCCTACTTATCTTGGATTTACCTGGGACCTTCAGAAAAAGACCATCAGATTGACTACAGTGAAGCAAGAAAAGTACATAGATACTATACAGGTCTGGCTTCAGAAAACAGCCCATTCACTCACTAAGGTATAGAAGCTACATGGTTGCCTTAGCCATGCAGCCCTTGTGATTCCTGAGAGTTCTGCTTATCTAACCTCACTTCAAAGCATGCTTGGCACATTTCCAACCAATCTGTTTTTTCCCCAATGCCAATCTCATGGAACCACAAATGACCTAACCTAGTGGTTGCAGGCTCTCCAGAATCACACATCCATATCTATTCCCCACTTTCCACATGACACTGACCTTTCAGCCTTCTTTAATGCCAGCTTCAGTTATGGCCTGGCAATTGTTATTGATACCAGGTAATAAGCTTGGTAGCTCACAAACAGATGGAACAGATACTTATGAGACATTAAATAGGCAGAAAACATAGCATTTGAACTCCTGGTCCATTCTCTACTTATGCTCAACCTCATTAGCTTACCATGCAAGGTTTATTGCAACAACCAGGGCATTATTAATGCATGGCAAAAATGTCAGTCATGTAACAAATCCACCAATGCAGCATTCTAGTGTCTTCTTGCCCTTCTGGCTTCCTTCTCATGTCATGTCTTCATCAAGTACATCCCAGGTAAGCACAACCCAGCAGATGCACCATTAAAGGGATGCCATTCTCCCTTCAAATCTCTTCTCCTGCATCTACCCATTTCCCCAGCACTTGATGGCCTCATCCTTGAATTTGATAATTCCCAGTGTGCTTCCCTTGGCATTTAACATAGATTCCACCTATTCACTCTCATTTCCCTTCTCTTTTAAGATCCAGATGCATTGCCTATTTGATAATCTTATGCACTTTAATGCCTTTACACATAATTTCACAATAGCAATCACAGCCAGCACTTTTCATTCCTTCAACCTAAGCCTTCACCCCTTTGAGCTTCACCCCCCCTGTCCAGCAGCAGCCCACTTGGAGAAATGGATCCCATATACAAGCACCCTGCCCCAACCTCTGGTGCTATTTACCCAGAATCTATAGGAGTGCATAGAGATGGTAACACTTTATGGCTGGGCTGACAGCACACATGCATCCTATGGCATGGTTCTTTTAATCTATCATGTTTTCTGTGACATCAGGGACATTTTTGAGACTGACCATGTACCAACATCCAGTAATCTAATATCTTTCTTTATCTCCACTCTTGCTGGCTCTTATTCAGCATCCACCATATACAATTACCTACATGGCATCAAAGCTTGGCATACTCTTCATAGCCTTCCTTGGAACCTGCATGAGAACCAGATTCATACACTATTGCAAGAAGCCATGAAACTAGCCCCACCTTCATCAAAATGTGACAAACAGATTCCAATAGCAGTGGACATGATAACCTCTATTAAGGGCCAAGTAAACATCACTGATCCAATGGACATTGCATTCTTTGCATGTCTTACAACTCTTTTTTATGCCACTGCAAGGGTTAGCAAATTTACAGTACCCCACCTTCATAATACCTTCAACCCAACAAAGCATATCACTCCAGCTCATATATGGGATGAAACCAACCATAATGGTCTGCATACAAAGGTTTTCTTTCTTCTCTATACCAAGTCTAGTCTTCAAGGTAAAAAAGTCAAAGGATGACCCAACTGACCCACTTACAGCATTTGATTACCACATGCAGGCTAACAATGCCCCTCTTGCTGGCCCATTCTTTGCCTTCCATTGAAAAAATGGGCATTGACCACTCACATGCCAAATTTTCTTAAATAGGCTTAGCAAGCTCTCAAGAGCAGCAGACACTAATGCAATCAAGGGCCACAGCATTCACATAGCCACCCTTAAATACCTGCTTTGAGGGATCCCATTTGAGGCTATGAAAGTCAAGGGCCAGTGGTATCAAGATAGCACTCAGTTATGTAAGACAATGGACTAGTATGTTTATATACCTGTCAAGATAACACTCTGTACATGTAAGTAGTATATAGTGTATGAAAATGGAAAGCTCACCTCAGTCATGTAAGACAATGGACTGAGGTGCTCAAAGCTTAAAGGGGCACATTATATACACAAAAAAATGTATTGTACAATGTAGAATGTATTAGATGAAGTTCTGACAGCATGCTGCCAGAGCAAAACAAGAAACAAATGAAACATGTATATGAGACAGTAGTAAGGGGTGGTTCTTAAACTGAGATGTTATCTGGACATGCAATGCTGCAGCCCACATGTATACAAGCTAGGTGTTGATTGTGGTATAATCTCCACATGTCACAGCTTTCTGTTTCACTGTGATAGCACAAACCTCTTTTCACCTACCCAACATATTAGTACATGATAGCTCCATTTCCCTTTAATACTGTACCTCATTTCTCATCACATCCTCAGTTGTTTCTCCTTCCAACTGAGGTATGCACAAACTCACTGTACACTATAGTATTACTGACTGACATGTATCTAGTCCTTAGCTTTATTAGATACTAATATTAGTCATTTCTCCTTCCAACTGAGTCCTTAGCTTCATTAGATTATAAGCCCTGTGGCCCAACTACAATCCATTTAGATTCAGTCTTGTCTTTATTCTAAGCCTATATGTCTGGTCAAAACACTGCCCCTACAATGCCTATATCCTGGGATATGCCCACAAGTGCAAGCCACTTT
Organism: Pulveroboletus aff. viridisquamosus; assembly: GCA_038088935.1. Lineage (NCBI taxonomy): Eukaryota > Fungi > Basidiomycota > Agaricomycetes > Boletales > Boletaceae > Pulveroboletus > Pulveroboletus aff. viridisquamosus. The sequence goes on from JBBPJW010001039.1 coordinate 9,642, forward strand.
TTCCTGCAAAGTGAAGATAATGGCCTTGCCAATGAATCTGGCTACTTTGTATGGGCACACTGCATGCTTACAGCATTTGAATACTGTGATTGTTACAGATTGTTAATAGAACCCTCACTGAACCATCAGATACTACTTCCCATATAGTCTGGCAAAAAATGAATTCTGCTGCAAAGGCAATGATTGGGCAATGCATCAAAGCCAAGCTCATAGTCAAAATAATTCACCTTCATGCTGCAAGTGATGCATGGAACCTACTTGCAGCAGAATTCAGCCAGGTTAGAACAAGATCTATTATATACTGGTTCCACCATTTTACATGCCATATGCTGAGTGGTGGAAACATATCTGTGCATATCAATAAATATCAGGAGGCAGTCTGGAATCTTGCAAATTCCAATTTCATGATCCAGGAATGGCTTGCCAATATTATTCTACTGTCAACACTTTCTTCTGATCCAAAGAATCCAGACTCTTGGGATTATTTTATCAAGGGTATACATTTTGACAAGGCCACAACAACATTGTTAAGTGTTATATTAGAAATTCTTGAGGAAAATCAATGGCAAATGCCCTTTACATCTATCACAATCAGTGGAACTTTAGAAAATGCTCTGGCAGCACTAGAGTGAACTGCTCATGCCACTAGCATTAAGTTCTGTATGAACTGTCAGCATGCTGAACATGACAAAACCACATGCTATGCAAAGGGTGGCAGTATGAAAGGAAAAGGAGCAAGAAAAAATACCTGCAGTAGAAAAAAGGAGAAAGTAGAAGTTACTCAAGAGGATAACAGCAAGGATAAGGTCTCTAACATCATACTAGAGAAGTGCTTGATGGTGACTGAGGCAATCTCTGCCCACCTACCATCTAATGTTCTTATACAATTCAATTTGACCTCCCTCTACACCATGGATTCTGTTCTCAATGCCCACTCAGTCCTATTGCCACCTATTATCAACTCTGGTGCATCAACCCATATTCTGGCTGACCAGAAACCCTTCACTTCATATTCCACTGCTATCAGTGGCAGTATTAGTGGTTTTGGTAATGGTTGAACTGTTATCTCTGGTCATATTAAAGCTCAAGTTCTTGCCAGCCAATCATCTGGCACCACTTACCTCCACTTACACAATGCCTGCCATGTTCCAGCTTCCTCTACTTCTATCATCTCTGTTTCTCAGCTTGATGATGCTAACTGTTACACCCTTTTTGGTGCTGGTTGTTGCTTATCTTTTGAGTTAAAAAACAATGGTCAGCTAATTCATGACATGCATCTGTTGGAATAGCAAGCATGTGCACAGCCAGGAATGCTGTCTATGCCATACCTAGTTTGTATACATGTGAGCTGCAGCATTGCATGTCCAGATAACATCTCAGTTTAAGAACCACCCCTTACTACTGTCTCATATACATGTTTCATTTGTTTCTTGTTTTGCTCTGGCAGCATGCTGTCAGAACTTCATCTAATACATTCTACATTGTACAATACGCTTTCCATTTTCATACACTATATACTCCTACTTACATGTACAGAGTGTTATCTTGACAGGTATATAAACATACCAGTCCATTATCTTACATGACTGAGTACTATCTTGACAGGTTATGAGCCCTAGTTCCTCTCAGTACTAAGAATCCATATCTCACTATTATCTGCTATGGCCACCATCATATCCATTTCTACTGATACTCTTCCCAGTAATGTGCCAAAGCTCAAAGTCAAAGGCACCAACTGGGCCATTTTTGCTTTCCATTTCCAGGTTGCTATTGAGGCCAAGGAGATATGGGGCCATTTTAATGGTACCCAAGTTAAGCCAAGCTATGTACCCCTGATAACCACGGATCAACAAGAAGAAGTGAGTAAATGGTTAAAGAATAAATGAATGGCCAAGCACCTACTTGCCCAGCAAATTCCCAACTCAACTGCTTTTCATGTCCAAAAGCAAATAAGCATCACTGGAATGTGGAATGAGATAATAAAAGAGTACATGGAAAAGGAGGCATATGCACAAACAGACCTGCATACTCAATTTTTGGAGTTAAATCTGACCAAAGGAGGTGATATTCATCAGTTCCTTGATGAACTGTGAACCAAATGGGAAGAATTAGTAGCTGTTGGCATCATCATTGATGAAACAGATTACCATTCTACCATTATCAAGTCTCTTTCAAATTCACTTGCAAATTTTGCTTCTAGTCAACTTATGGCAGCTTGTCTTTTTAGCTCTACCAAAACCTTAAATCCAGATACCCTCATCTCAGTTATCATGGAGGAAGCAGAGCATCAGAAAGCAAAGCACTCACATTGCTTTGATAGCAAAGATCATGACAGAGATGAAGCCATGGCTGTCAATTTGTCAGCTCATATACACAGACATGGAAGAGGGCTGCATACCACTAAAGAAGGGCAGGGGACTTGGCAGCACAACCTGCCAAAATGCTGGGAGTGTGGTTCTATCAAACATCTGGCAGTCTTTCACAAAAAGGACAGTGGTGACAAGAAACTTACCTCAAATCACATAGCTAATGTCATGGATAAAGACACTGATTCCAAATATGGCATTTTTGGCATCCTGGATGACTCTACTGATGAACTATCTGTCCCCAGCATGCTGTCCATGCAATCAGATGAGAAGGAGAAGAATGATAATGATGATGATAACACACCTGATTGGTTCTCTGTCACTAATGATGACATTTTTGAGGATGTCTGGGACTTGAAGGAGGCCCAAGCACTGCTAGTTGAGGATAAAGTGTCTGTCAATTGCACTATCCCAGATGAAACTCATAAGAATATTGTTATGGAGGCATCCAATGAATACACTCACCCCTGCCAGACTGCTCTTTTTGACTCCAGCTCCATGCAGCATATTTCCCCATATTGTGCACACTTTGAGACCTTTGTGAATATTCCCAATAGATTATTTACCACTGCTAATTGTTAGCAGTTTGTCACAACTGGTGTTGGCAACATGATTATCAAGGTATCCAATGGATACAACTTAACCAAACTAAGACTCACAGAGGTTTTATTCTTGCCTGAGGTTGAGTACACACTAGTATCCATTGGTCATCTAGATAAACTTGGGCTCTCTACCACTTTTGCAGAAGGTTTCTACACCATCTGGGGATTAGATGGAAACATGATTGGAAGGATTCCACATATCTCCAAGGGTCTGTACCATGTCATGCATAATCACAAAGCTGCTACTGCTGCTAGCAAAACCATGACAGTCATGAAATTGCACTGCCATTTTGGGCATATAGTTCCCTTTATTGCAAGAACCCTAATTAACAAAGAACTGGTCAGCAGTTTGAAATTTGACAAGACCAAGGATAAAGGCACCTTCTGCAAGTCATGTGTATATGCAAAGGCAACCCAAAAGCCCATTGCCAAGGTTTTCAAGGGAAAATGTGCTGCTTCCATTGGTGTGCTTGTATGATCAGATGTCTAGGGTCCAGCCCCCATTTCAACTCTTGGCAATAGATGTTATTATGTGATGTTTGCCAATGATTATTCATGACTCACTTTTCTCTACTCTCTATACCAGAAAAGTCAAACCTTCAAAGCCTACCACTCTTTTGAGGCCTGGCTCAACCAGCAGTTGGCTGCTAAGATGAAGATGCTCTACTCTAACCACAGAGGAGAATACCAAGGGAGAAATTTCATTACTTACCTGCACCATCAGGGTACCATGCAGTGTTTCACTGCTTCTAATACTCCCCAACACAATGGTGTTGCAAAATGGCTAAATTGCACAATACTCAAATGTGTCCATGCCCTTCTATATATGAGCAGGTTGCTCAAGTTTCTGTGGAAAGAGGCTATCTGGCATGTTATCTGGCTAAAAAATCAGACATTCACCAAAGTTCTGGATGGCCTGATGCTATACAAACTCACTTTTGGGCAACCACCTGATTTTAGCCATGTCCGGGAGTGGAGATCCATAATATATGCCAAAACTGCACATAGTAACAAGCTCACCTGGAAGATTACTAAAGTCCACTGGATGGGCATTAATAATCAATCTGACAATGCTTACTGTGTTTACTGGCCAGCAAAGCATCTTGTTACTATTGAATGCAATGTTTATTGGCCCAAGGCTTACTGTGACACTAAGGGGAAGGAAGATCCAACTCTACTTGAAGTCAATGTCACACATATGCCATTACCTAATCACCAGCCCAATGCCACTGCACTGGATGCCACCATAGCCCAGCCACTGCCATCAGCTCCACAATGCACATCTGCTATCCCTGTTCTAAAACTAATGTTACCTCCTGATCCAGCCCATGTTGCCCCATCTCACCCCAAGTGCCTTTGCCAACCCTGTCAATATGTCCTTGATATTATCCTCAATATTATCCACAGCAAGGCTACTGATCCCACACCACCTTGGGGCATTCAGCTCCCCATTCCTGCAGATAAAGTGCTCACACACAAACCAGAACCCAGCAGTGGCCCTGCTACTTTTGAGGGGAAGGGCATTGCCAAGGAAATCCTTGTGATGGACACCTATAATAATGATGTCAAACTTGTGCTTGCTCTAAATAATGCCATTGCAGAAGCTAAGGCCCTTGAACCTGCCTCACTTGCAGAGGCAAAATGCCATCCAGATTGGCCACTATGGAAGCAAGGAATTTGAGATGAACTTGCTACATTATGCAAAGCTAATACCTGGGATCTTGTTGACCTCCCTCCTGGTGTCAATTTAGTAGGCTCCAAATGGGTTTTTCATGCTAAAAAAGACACTGCAGGTCACATTATATGCTACAAGGCACACCTTGTTGCACAAGGCTTTTCACAATTCCCAGGTATTGATTACTTTGACACATATGCTCCTGTCACCAAGCTCACCTCTATACATATTGTCCTTGCTTTTGCCACTTGCCTTAATCTTGAGCTCCACCAGATCAACATCAAGGGAGCCTATCTCAATGGTGAGCTCATGGATGGTGAATGCATTTACATGCATTAACTGCCTGGATATGCAGATATAGCTCACCTGCATCAAATTTGCCACTTGCACAAGATGCTCCATGGGCTGAAACAGAGCAGCCACTGTTGGTATCAAAAGCTAGTGGCAATCTTAGTCAAGGCTCTTGGCTTCACACAGTGTGAAGTCAATCAAGCTGTTTTCATCAAATGCACTAAGACTTCTGTACTCATTGTCATTGTGCATGTTGACAATTATACCATAGCTGTTATGACTCTGGAAACCAGAGGCTACACCTAGACTATGGATTGGAGGAGAAGAAACACTGGAGAGAACCTAATGGTGGCTCAGATGAGGATGCAACCAAGGAATGACCTAATGAGTGATAACAAGGAGGACTCGGATGAGACACGTGCTTGAACTTCCTAGAGCCTATGCCTTGAAGGGCCTGGTTTCCTGAGAAGAGCTTTACTAAGCCTAATATGCCTAAAGGACGAAAGTGATAAAGTCTGAGGACTTTACCACCAAGTGCCCAGCCTTTATATACTGCTCTAGATAGTGCACGGACCATGTAACTAAGTGCCTACCCTATAGTACTGCTATCTAGTAACCAATGGCAGTATACAAGCACTCATGTAGTAAAGCAGGAAAAAGCATGGAGCAGGAATCAGGAATAAGGCAGTGGCCTCTCATAAGATGTGGCAGAATGGAAGAGAAGGCTCATGGTCACAATAAGGATGGGGATCTCAATCCACAGATAAGATCATCTTGCAGATCTGTCAGATCCACGGAGATGGTTAGATCTGAGATTGGGGAGATCCTGGGAAGATCCTGGGAAGATCCATAGATGGATCATGTGACCACTAACCTTAGAGATACTCATAAAGGTACTAAGTCCTAGCTTAGGGTTTAGCCTGATAAGGGATGGGATTCCCATGATCACGTGAGAGTGAAAGTGGTCATTGCATTGGTTTGCAACAATAGCAGCCTCAACTCTCAACCTTATTCAGAATCTCAAGGCCCAAATCTGCCAGCATGTTGAAATCACTAATATTGGCAAACTTCATTGGCTTCTGGGGATTGAGGTAACCCATAATCACAATTGTTGCACCATTTTGCTTTTCCAGCATTTCTACATTGACTCTATCCTCTGACATTTTGAATTTGATGACCTCAAACCCCTTTCCACACCTATGGATTCCCATGTCCAACTCACCACCACTCAGTTACCTTCAACCAGTGCCAAATATGCAGCTATATAGCATATTCCCTACCATAAGGCTGTCAGTTCTCTCATGTACATAGCACTTGGTACCTGATCAGATATCTTGTATGCTATTGCAACTGTTTTGCATTTTGCCAGCAATCCTGGTATGCCACATTGGAATGCCATTCAGCACATTTACCAGTATCTCATTGGTACAAAAGGCCTATGCCTTACTTATGATGGTACTGAGAATATTATGGCTCAAGCCTAACACAATGGTCTCACGTGACCATGGGAACTGTAGAGCACGAGATGCGCTGGTCATGTGATCAGTTGCACATGATCATGCGAATGAGTTGCCTGATAAGGCAACCCCTAGGCTAAGGCTAAGTCCTTTATTCAGAGTATTCCTTTGCACAAAGGTATTGGTCACATGATGTGGCAGGTCTCAGATGAGATCCAGATCTTCCGATGACATCTGATCTTATGATCTAGATTAGGATCTGATCTGTGGCAGAGATCCAGATTGGATCTCCTTGGCCTCCAGGCAGCCTTGCTACTTTCATTAATCTATTCCTGTGTGTTTCCATTCTCCCACATCCTCATGGTGTGGTTCCTCTTCCATTCCAATCCCTTGATCCATGAGGCCACTGCCTCACTCCTCATTGTCACCCCATGTTCTCCTTCATCTATCTATTTAGAGACAAGAGCTACTTTAGCTATTGGTGTCCACAGATAGCACTATTTAGGGTAGACCTTCTGTACATGGTCTGTGCGCAGACCCCTGACAATATATAAGGCAGGAGGTGCAAGCTGAGGTTTCCTC
>JBBPJW010001040.1:0-16614 GCA_038088935.1 Pulveroboletus aff. viridisquamosus
CAAAGGGAAACTAAATAGGAACCAATGGCAAATAGGGAGTAATTAGTAAAAGAAAGCAAGGCAAAGGTAAGGTATGATAGCAGAGAGCTAGGCCATGATATCAAAGAAAGTCTAGACTACAATGAGGTAAAAAGCTATGCTACATAAGGTACAAAGGCTAGACCAGGCTAGACCCAACCTCATGGCATGATAAGATATAAGATGAGATAAGATAAGATAAGATAAGATCAAAGAAAGCAGTCAAAGATAGTAAATAGTAAAAAGAACTTAGCTTAGGGTAAGAATGAAAAATAGCCCCTAGCTAAGTAGTGCCAGTGTATAACATATAATAAAAGAATCAGAATTAAACATGAGGATGGAGATCTCTGCCATAGATGAGATAAGATTGCAGATGCAGATCCTAAATCTGTCAGATCCATGGGGATAGCATTAAGATCTAGATAGAGAAGATCTAGGGCAAATACTGGAAAAATCCCAGATCTTTTAGTTATATAATTACTGACTATGAAGATACTTATATAAGATCTGATCATAAGCTAGGATTTCCCATAAAAAGTAGTTCTTCCACAATCATGTGCAGTAAAAGTGTAGTTGCACAAGAATATGTAACAGAGAATATTAAGAAATAAAGGGGTCTTGGATAGAATGGTGGCTGAAATGGGGATCTCCCCATCCTATCTTGTGTCTCATGTCTTCCTTGGTAAATACCTGAATTCCTATCTGCTGAGGCTTTTGGCTAGTGGCCCCTAACTAGGCTGAATAGTGAAAGCTAAGATGGTCCTGTGTAAAGCCTGGGGTTTAGCAACCAAATAAGTCAGCCTCAGGAAAGCTAAGGTGGACTCCCTTTTTGGAAGCGGACCTAAGATCCAGAGTTCCTTTTGTATAAACCCTGTAAGAGTCAAGAGGACAAGACTGGGAAATACCCAGCTTGTGCCCCCTGCCTTATATATTGTCAAGGCCCATGCATGGACCATCTACAGGAGGCCTACCCTAATGTTAGCTATCTATGTGAACCAATAGCCTAAGTAGCTCTGTGGACCCTGGGATATAAATAGAAAGGCATGCATGGATCATAAGATAGGAGTGAGGCAATGTCCTTGCGGATAAGGGATGGAGAAGAGATCTGCCACATCATGAGAATATGGGTGGAATGGAAGCATGCACTGGTCTCGGATCTTGTGGAAAGGCATGGCCACCATGAGGCTGAGGAGATCGCATCAATCTCTGCCATAGATCCAGATCCTAATCTCCAAGGAGATATCATCAGCATCTGATCTAAGATCTTATCTGAGATCCAGCCATATTATGTGACCTAACCTGTGCAAGGGAATACTCTGAATAGGATGCTGTCCTTAGCCTAGGGTTATGCCTTATAAGGCTGCTTGTTCACATGATCACATGCTCTGAAGACTCTCATGATCACATGTGACCACATGTTAGGCTAGAGCCATAACAGTGGCAGAACTACAACAATGGTAGCTGCAAGTAGTAAATACTACTTTTGTTATGCTAGACCCAGGTAGGAACTAATGTAGACCTTAAGGCTAGGGCTAAGGGTAAGGGCTTGACAAAGGTTAGCCTTGGATCTAGAGTAATAGTGCAAATATAGGATAGTACTATATGTGAAATACAACTATTACAGTGAACTACTAATGGGCTTGTGCTGGAACTGATGAATATGCTGGGTTTGTGCTGGGCTTGTGCTAGAGGCCTTTGAACTAGAAGCCAGAGAACTAGGCAAGAGAAAATATAGAGAAAAAAGTCAAGGACTCATATAAAGCAAAAGCTCAAGTGCATAAGACTGGAAAAATCCAGGCTTGAACTTGGCCCTTTATATATGCTACAGCTGTGTACATAGACCAAGTGGGTCTGGCCTACCCTGAACTAGTACAATAAGCCATCCAATGGCAGAAAGCAAGCAGAAACCTAGAAATACATAAGGCTATAGTAAGGCAGTAATGTTATGATCTAGAATATTCAAGATATATGATATGTAAAAGAGTGAAGTGGTAAGGTTTTACCAGGGTCACATGATGTGATAATGTGAAAAGTAAAAGAAAAAAGTAAAAGTAGCAGAAAAATAAAAATAAAAATAAAAGTGCACTATAACAGTATGTTCCTCAGTGGAAGTTGGGAATATAATAAGGATACTAGGCTTATTAAGAACAAAGATAGGGTTTTGCTAATAAAAAGTTACAAGGAGAGCTCAGAGATTTTGTTATGCACTCAGCAAATATTAATGGTCTTGTTATGTGATCATGAGACTCACTTGCCAAAACAAGGTTAATCCTAGGCAAAGGTTTAGTTCTTTTATCAGAGTATTTCTCTATGCATGGTAATAGTCACATAATGTGGCAGATCTCAAGATAAGATCCAAATCTTTAGCTAATAATATCTGATCTGTGACAGAGATTCAGATGAGATCTTCTTGACCTTATGGCTACCTGGCCTTATTCATATCCACTGTTCCTATACCTTTTCTTTTATTTCCTGTTTTCTCTTCCATGCCAGTTTTTTGATCCATAAGGCCACTGTCTCACTTCTACCCTCCACCCTATGCTTTACTATTTATTAGCATTGTGCACTCACTGCTATTGGTGTCCATAGATAGTAGTATACAGCCTGTACTTGGTCTATGCACATTCTGTTATGTATCCAAAGAGTGCAATTCAAATACTAGCAATAACCAGTAAGTGACAGACAATGAATAACAACAAGAGGGCTTTGAAGACTAGAGCTCTAGAACTAGGCTTGGTGAATCTTGAAAAGGAGTAATCTGAATTAGCACTAGCAATCCAGTGTTCAGGAGAGAAGCAAGAAGTTATCTGGGTTAACTCAGAGTATGAGCCCAGAGGAAGGAGTAAGCATATAATACAAGTGATCAAGACTGGAGAGACTCCAGGTCTTGCCTACCCTGTATATATATTGCCAGAGAGGCATAGCCTTATACATAGGATGAGTAATCTATTATCTATGTAGCTAATAGCAGTTATCCCTGGTACCTTCTTAAATAGGGAATTGGGCATAGGGCAATAAGTAAGGAGTGAGGCAGTGGCCTCACAGATCAAGGGATATGGAAGAGATAGAATGGAAGGTACTCAGGGTTAATGGATATAAATGTGGCCAGGCAACCATAAGGCCAAGGAGATCCATCTAGATCTCCACCACAGATTTGATCCTAATTTAGATCCATTAGATCAGATGTCATCAGTATCAATCTAGATCTCATCTAAAATCTGTCACATCCCATAATTAACCCATGAGCAGGAAATACTCTGATATAATAAATCAAACCTAAGCCTAGGGTTTATTCTTATGAGGCAGGTGAGTCCCATGGTCACATGAATAAACTGTCAGTGTTTGCTGAGCACATAACACATTCTCTACTAATATATAAGGGGTAGAAAAAGACTTGGGGCAATCCAGTCTTAATCACTTCTATTCTTAAGTGTATTAGCCACCATGCAGTGTAATGGAGACTCTAGTCTCTATCCTCTTAACTTACTTTCACTTTCTCTTGTTTAGTTTGAGGTCACTAGTCTCTAAAAGCTCTCTTGTTATTTATAAAAGTCATATATTAGTCCATATTGTTGAAGAAGCACCTTAGGTTGGTGTATAACAGGTTTTAGAGGAAAATAAGGTAAAATAAGGCAGAAGTAGCATAAAACATAAGAAATAAAGTATACTACTTATATTAAAAGAAATAAGATTCAGACTCAGTTGAATAATTTATAGTGGATGACAGTGGCTGGGTAAGCAATCCATGTGGAAATGAATGGAATATGAAAAAAGCAGACCATGAGTAATGGCTACTAACTAAAAGAATGTTCTGGAACAAAGAAGTTAGAATATTCCAGAATATAACAAGGAAGCATATAAAATACATAAAGGACAGAAGATAGAAGAGAAGAGAAAAAAAAGAGGGGGCTAATTGTAACACATGGAGAAGAATTGAAGGGCTAGAGTAGCTTACTGGCAAGCACCGAGTATAAGAATCAAGCATAAGCTAGGTTAAAATTGAATCTGAATTACAGAATATAATAGTTGTAAGTATTATTGGGAAGCAAGAGGCAGAGGTAAAGAAAACTAGATAACACATAGCTTTCTGAGTATAAAAGTAACTGGAGTTATATCAGAGATGAAACAGAGTTAATTCAGTGACATAGAATATAACAGACTACATAGTAATGGTTGAAAGTAAAGAAATGTGGAAATATTTTCAAACTCAGACATATTGGTGATATGTGTATCTTTATTTTTATGACCAAATATAACCAAATATCATGTAATTTCATTAAAATTCTATGCTTTAAATCAGAAGTGAAAAAACTATTACAATAGTATGGTTATATTGAAATAATCATATCTTAGTGGGATCTAAATCAAATCATGTAATTCATGGACCAGTTTGTAGTCATTGGCAAGTACTAACTTTGATATTATCAAACCTAAATGAATTTTCCACATGTTTTGACAAGATGCTACATACCCTGCATTTAAGATTAGCATTGCAATGGTTTTTAAAGTCACTGTACCCCACTAAAAGATTTATCCTTGAAGGTCAGTATAATTTGTGCATGGGCCTTCTTGTCTTTCTTGAGCCACTCTAGGTAGTTGGTTGAACACATTGCCATATCAGGTTTACTTTTTTTACCAATAATAACTTCTCAAATACTCTAGATATCTAAAATAATTTGAATGCAGAATTTTCATGTTTAGAAATTTGCACCATTATTATTGAGATAGGACATCATACAGACAGCTAGAAGCCTATGTGGTATACTTGTAGGTTGCTAACATATTAATGAATAAAAACAAGGAAGAGTTTATAGTCAAAACAGAATAAATGGGGCTTATAGAGTTTATAAACTTTTGTAAGGTTATACTATAGAAAGGAACATACTATGCATAAGGAGATCTCAGTTTCATGTAAACAAAAGACTGTGAACATTCTTCTAAACTAACCTATATACAAGAAGATCTTGTAGATACTGGTTAGTTAATAAATATAACAAATAAGTAGTAATCTGTTATATTTCATAATTTAGACACAATTCCAACCCAGCTTATGCTTGGTTTTCACACCCAGTGCTTAATAATAAGCTACACTAGCTCCCAGATTCATCTCCATGCCACTCTGGTTCTCCATTGCTACTTTATTCCACTCTAGATGCACTCATGCTCTTTTTGTCCAGTTATTAGTACAAGCTTTTCTGATTCTTTATTCCCTCTCCACTCTAATTCCAATTTTAGCTTTGCTTCTGTTCTCAGTTACTTAGTACATCTTAGTTTTCACTTCATCCTCTTCAGACTACTTCATTTTAACTCTATACTTTCTTTTACTCTTACTAAAACAGCACCTTGCCATCCTATCCTTGTGTCTCAGTGCTAACTGATGAGCATGAATTCCTAAGCAGTGGTTTTGTTCTAGGTCCACTGAGAACTAGGCAAAAGAAATAGGAGAAAAAGTCAAGTGCCTTGTATAAAGCTCTAAAGCTCAAGTGCACAAGACTGGATTGTTCCATTTTGTGCCAGCCCTTTATATATGCTACAGGGATGTGCACAGACCATGTACCTAGGGTCTGCCCTAAACTATGCTACAGTAAGCTGACCAATAGCAGTAAAGAAGCAAGTACCTTAACAGTACCATATGATAACTGCCAGGTAATAATATTATGGTCTAGACTGTTCTAGAATGTAATATGTGAAGAGATAAAAATGTGAAAATGTAAAAGAGTGAAATGGTAAGGGTTACCACAGTCATGTGATGTAACATGTAAAGAGTCAAAGTAAATGAAAAATGAAAAAGGAATTATAACACTTACTTTCTTCCTTGTTCCTGTTTTAACTCTCACCTCTTTCTGCCACCTTTTAGTTTTAGTCTGAACTGACTTGATGCTGTCACCTTTGACATCTCCATTCATCTCCATAATATATTAACATCTGCTCTCACTTCTGAGACAACTCTAATCTCATTTCCTTTCCTTGCTTGGACTTTGCACTACTTCAAACTATAAGTACTATACTTCTGTATGTAGTATCTTAGTTCAGATATTAATGAAAACACTTCAGTCTTGACTTTGTTCTTACTCTAACTGAGCTTTCCAGCTTACCCTCTTATCCTCTGGTTTACTCCAGAGTATCTTTAGGCTTTAATGGAATTCTTAAAGAAATCCTAAGGGCTTGCTCTCATTATAACTAGGCTTAATGCTCCTTGTCTTGCCTGTCTTTCATGTTGAGCTATGAGACTGCCCTCTTCTTTATCTCTGACTCCTCTGTAAATCAAAACACTAAGCTATGCAAGAGCATATTACATAAGGTAAAGCTGAGTCCCATTTAACCCAAGAAAAACTCTTCTCAACTCTTTTTAGAAATCTCTGGACTTTCTTAGAAGCCCCCAGAGCTATGTTCTTACCCACAGTTAAGCCCCACCAGTGCACTTACTCCAGAGTTTGCTTCTGAAGTTTTCCTTCTCTGTAATTCTGAATTCTAGTAGTATATTGCACCTAGAGCTTACCCCCTCTAGCACTCTTCTATGATCCTAACAAGTATGCTTGAACTAAAAGTTCCTCTTAGCACCTAGAAATTAGGATTGACAAGGTTTGATAGTTATTTATTGTTGTTTTAATATAACCTTACCTTAATTTCATATATACAAAAGACTAAAGTATGGCATGGCAGTGTTCATACTCAATAAGACTGACACAATCATGTAATGAAGTGGCTAGCATATGTTTTAAAAGAAAAATATATATCTGAAAGAGTAAATGGCCTGGAGGCATGAAAAGAATGAGAAATAAGAAAAGTAAAATTAAATTAAATAAATAGAATAAATTTCAACAAGTTGACAGGATGACAAAGCAGTCACTAACTTCACAAACCCAAATACAATGTGCATCAAGCCCACAAGGCCAGCAGATGCAACAGATAACTTATGAAACTTACTACTTGAGCTATTATAACTCTAACTTGCAACAAGTGTCAAGAGGAGCCAAAATACAAGAAACACTAACCACACAGGGGCTAGGGCAAGGATAAGAGAATATAACCCAAAAAAAGCACTGAGACTGAGAATGCTAACCAGGAAAAGCCAGAGAAGGCTAGTGGTACAAGTGCTCAAGTCTAAAAAGACTTGGCACTGGCCCAGCCACTATATTACTACTCAGACACTACATAGCTTTAGCCATGCAATGTATGTAAAGTATTGCATGTATTAACAGTAGTATAAAGTGAAGGGAAAAAAATGAAAAAAAGCTAAATAGGGGCAGAATAATTGTAACTGGGTACGAGCAGCCTCCAGCAGAAGCTGAAGAAGATGATCAACATACTTCACAAGGCGACATCGACATACCAGAAGGCCCTCACAAACCATCCACACTATCCGACAAGCCCACACAGCAAAAGGACACACCCCCAAGCATTGAGCCTGAGAGGAAGTGGAGAGGCCAAAACGACCCGAGCATCGAACTGGAAGCATCCGTAGTATCGGAAAACGATGGATACCGATCCAAATATGATAGGGGTCAACACCGGATGAATGTGCCGAGCCCCAGGGGGCCAGCAGGGCAAGCCAGACGAGCCGGGGGGCGGAGAACGCGTTTGGAAGGGCGCAAAAGCGATGGAATCAGATTCAAGTTGATAGAGGACGATGGCGGATGGATGGCGCAACGAGCAGCACGCACACCGACTCAAAACGAGTCGATTCGAGGACGCTAGCTGACAATCAGTTGAGCCAGCACGGATGGCGCAAATGCCCAATGATGCACATACCGGAGCCATTCACACTATCTCCACAACGTCCTAGACGACATACGAAGCATGTCAACCCACCGCGCCGAAGAGGACGAATCAAGTCGATCAATGGCGATCAAACATACGCGCACATAGCGCAAGCGAACCGTGACTTGCCAAATTAGGCGACTGCGCTGACACTGCACCTACGGCGGCTCGACGGACACAAAAATTGTGTATGGACGAATTACAGTCATTCTTTAAGATTAACTTCAGATATCAAAATTCTTTCGTTATTTACCTCCACGCATTCGCCTTGCCGGGATTTCTGCTTTGAGGGGGAGCGTTAGTATTTGTTGATTACCTATTTACCTATGCTCAATAGCTTACATAAGCTAAAACCTGACCATGAGTTACCTTAGGATAGCTTAGTGACTACAAGCATCCTGCAGTCCAACACGCAGGCTATGTTATATGTACGAAACGGAGGGAAGGCGTCATTGGCTACGCGTCGAGTCCATGGATGGTGTTGGTTGGTTTCGGCATCTGGTGCACTGCACGAGGCACGACTCGACGCACCGGAAATTGGCCTAACTCCTTGACGATTGATCAAGTGCACATGAATGGTTCATTACTCTTGCAAGTCGCGCGACGTGGCCCAAGGTGCATCACATATCCGACTCACGAGGTGAGTTATCCCTTTCTGGGGCGCCACGTTTGATCATATGGCGAATGAGCTGACTCGATACAAAAAAAAAGTGCGTCGTTGACACGACACGAGAAAAAAAATGTTCTCCATCACTGCCAGCGTAGGCTAAGCGAACAAGAGGGCCGGAAAACAAGATGTCGATGCTCATCTCAATGTCGGATGGTCAAGAAGCTGTCCATGCACGTTCCCCGTCCACAAACACGCAGTGCCCTGTCCTCAGCTGGTCCCGTCTGCATCCAGGGGCCATGGAAGCAATTGCCAAGTGGCCAGAATTGGAATTGTTAAACCAAACCTTGTCCCCGCAAACAGCATGCCCCTGTGCTTACAGATCATCAGTTCACCTGCCAGGTGCCCACGCAAGAGGGGCATGTCATACTTCGCTCGTGCGGCGCATGATGGCATCAGTGCGCAGCCAAGAAGGACGAATCTTGGCAACTGGCATCGCCGGCGTCCACAGCGTCTGGTTGTGATCCAAATCTTAGCATCAGCGTTTCGGGTATAGGCGAGTGCATGCAAGATAGTTCTGCGGTGCTCTCATCACGGACGACCACAGCTCAATCATTGAGAATCCCTGTGCTCAGCGACGATGTATTCCATCAAGATAGGATCAATGAATAAGTGCTCTTGTACCTTGGCATGGGCGCTATTAATCGTTCGTACCGATCATCATTAGTCATCCGGTGCAGGTCTTCTACCGACAACTTGAGCAGCAAATGTTCCGACCACCAAAAGAGATGTACATTGAACATGCATGACCCTGCCGAGTATAAAGAGAGGTTGTGTCGCGGCGAAAGGACAACACGTCCTCTGCAACAAGTTGACCAGTGAGCTCCTCGATCCCTCATTACTTTGACGACTTGAAACTGACTCTACTTCATGCGCAGACGTAGTAACACACATCATCTAAAGGATTCATCAAAGAGGAAGGACAATGCAAACTGCAAAGGCAAGGACTTGGTGGCAAGGGCTTTCGTCTGGATTAACCCTCGACTAGGTCCGACGTGATGACGTCGGCTCCTGCAAGGACCCAAGCAAAGAATCCTACTGGGGGAAGGGGGACGAGACGGTTGTGGTCAAAACCAGTACCAAGGGAACGAGCACGTGCAGCGGCAACACAACTGCAGGTGGACGTTCCACGACGTCTACTTTTTAAGTCGTCGTCGTCAAAGAGGAGATGTATAGCGTACTGGTCTCATCGTGACCCGGTTTAACCTCTTCTCCCAGTAGCTTTGAAAGTCTTGGTCAGCCCCCATCGACCCATCTATATTTGTACAGTACGCCTGAGATAGCGATAAATTTGGCTTTCCGGATTCAGTCGCACACGCTGACAAGGAGCAGACTGATACCACCATTAGTCTTGAGAGGTGCACTTCGGCGCACGCACGGGATGTCCAAACGAGCACAGCTGCGTATAAAGTAGAGGACATTGGTAGAACATGATCAAGGGGTGCAAAGCAGGACCATCAGCGAACTTAAGATAACTGGAACTGATCCTACATTCATGCCATTATACGAGATGGACACAGCCTGATTGATGGGCGAGCCACATTCGACCCGAAAACGACCAGAGCTAGTTTACGATCGTAAGCCGTTGGATAATTTGCTCCGCCTCCACGCACTCCTTTGGGTGCTCGAATACTCTCAACACGATATGTGACGGCATCAGTAACCGCGCCTTGTTCACCCGGTATTGTAAGTCCCATCGCTTTTTTTCTCCCTCTGTGATAGGCCGCACCTGGTGTGTCGAACGTAGGCTCGAGGACGTGGAAGAGCATGTTGAGGCGATGGAACTCGATGAGTCCTCCGACACACAGGACAGGGGTTTAGTGTCACGGGAAAGCTCGAACGAAAATGATGTAGGAGGGAGGCTCCCCTTTTTTGTTGGTCGAGGAATGTGGATGGCGTCGAGGCATGCAAGGGAAGCATCCGTTTCTGAAGCTGCACGTTTCGGTACTGTACGTAATTGTAAGCTGCCAGGGATGGGTAGAGTACCCTTCAACCTAAACCTCATTGGCGAGTTGGATGACCCGAAGTCTGCCTTCATTCCACTTGGATCGTCGAGAATAACGGCGTTCACGTCCCGTATGAACACTCCAGCAATCTGATCTGGTCTTTCGGCAGCCAGTGAAGAGTACAACTCTAGATCCTGTTCTCCCGAATCTCCGATGAGAAGAAATTGTGATTCCGGGAAATGATCCAGGACCTCTATGACATTCCCCCTTTTCCTAGTTGCTGGTGCTGACAGAAGACCGTTGAAGAGAGATCGTCCCGCGTAAGAGCGCAAATGGATCGACCCAAGAGGGAGCTTCGAAATCCTGATAAACTGGTTTATTGTCGGAAGAAGCTCGAAAGGAGAATTTGACTATTGCAACGTGAGTACTCGGTCGAGAAATTGGGAACGCGGGACGGACCACGTAGTGAAAACGAACGCCGTGCTCCCACATCGTACAGTACCATTCCCCCATCTCAGGAATGACTGTTTCTTCGAGATCTTTGACGAAAACCTGCTGAAAAATCGCACGTGCACCGTCCATAACTCTCGAAACCTTCACGGTATCATCGATGTCGGAGATAACGCGTATAGTCGAATGAGTTATTGGTATATGTACGATGCTTTTAGGAGTCTCGTGGAGTTCTGACATGCGTTCTACATTGGTGATCTGCGCCTCTACGAGCAGTTCGTGTTCGGCGCGCTTTCCGTTGGATGTAGTGTGCAGATTGGCTAGATGCGTGTGGATATCGTTCCAATCAATTCTAAGCGTCCCTGAAAATTGTCCATCCGAACCAGTGAACATCTCCTGGGTCAAGAGAGGTCGACATTCTAGTGAGTGCCGATAGCACTTAGGATCGGATGACTGCAGGAAGACAGAGAGTTGAATTCTTCGCGAGGGGAGGGACGACATCCAAAACAGCTTGAGGCGTGACTCCAGGTTTTCGTGCAGCCGTGCCAATTCGGCGGGTAAAGCATCCGCTAGTGCTGACTGAGGAACGATGGGAGTATCGGCCATGTCTTGATTGTGGTCCCTACTGTTCCGAAAGTGAGCGTCAAGATTTTCAGCCTCATATCCGTCAAAAATCTCGTCAGGACGTGGTGGAAGATGCAGCGTTTCCGAAAAATCCCGAAGTTCGGTATCTGTTGGATGCGCTACTGTCTGTGGTTTGGGTATAGCTGCGAAACCTATGATCGTAATTAACAAGGTAGTTTTTCCATTCATAAAAACCAAAAGTCCATACTTCGAGCAAGCTTGAGGAAGGCTCGCTGTGAGCGGGTGAGGAATTCGGATGTTCGGCGGGAAGTTGCGAACCCAGAAATATGAAGCACGACGTCGAAATTATCTGTTTGAAAGGTTATTTGCGCAGAGAACTAATGGAAATAGGGTGTCTCACTTTCAGGTTCATCTGGACTGTGTCTGTGCAGCCGCCTCGTCGCCCAACCGGGGAATAGGTGAACCTCATCGACGGTGGCGACGTCTGTGGTATTCCTTCTAATTTTCTGACTCGCCCAATGGCCCCAGCTCTGAATCGTGGTGTATCCCAGCGTGTTAACGTCTTCCCCTGGCGCGGCCACCAATCGCGAGGGCAATGAGAGTCGAGGTTCGCGCTGCCAAACATAATCCTTGAGACCCGCCAACCTCGAGGAATGAGAGATGGTCATTCTGGAAGAGCTTGTAGTGCTTCAATGGGCCGGCAATGGGCCGGAGTGACACAGACTGGAACGAAATGCGATCATGAGGCTGTCCCAGGTGGTATCCGTGTTTGATCTCCCTCACGGTTGCATTTGGCAACATAATTATACTCCGCGCAATTGCACGAGCACTGCAAATGTTGGCCGTCTACATCGCCTTCCATGAGATAAGTCGATGAAGAAAGGACCACTACGCGGGCACTCGATGGACTCCCCGGATACTCGACTATCCAAGAGCCTGTCGTGGCTACTTCGTCACGGTGCAGACAAGGCCGATTTGAATATACGCCAGGACGGTTATGCAAAGGTTTCGGACGTGGTAAGTTCGCAACACCAGCCGTGGCGATCAAGTACTTACTCTGTCAGATAGCTTGCTAACCCCATGTTTAAGGATGTCACGTTCATACATTTAGAGGATCTCGTAAGGCGTGATCAAAAATCGAGGTATCATCTTCGCTTTGAGCCGCAAACGCCGGAATCTACTGGTGCGGATGTGTGGTGGATACGGGCCAATCAAGGCCATTCTATCAAGGTCTGTCGTGTTTGCACGTTCCCCCAAGCCAACCGCCCAACGGAGGTACTAGAACATCAAAGTTGGTCTGCAATCTATAAACTCAGCGTCTGAGATACCCATGGCTGTCCATGGCACAACTCGTCAAGCATGGCAACTGATAGGTTCGCCTTTGTCT
Source organism: Pulveroboletus aff. viridisquamosus (assembly GCA_038088935.1). Classification (NCBI taxonomy): domain Eukaryota; kingdom Fungi; phylum Basidiomycota; class Agaricomycetes; order Boletales; family Boletaceae; genus Pulveroboletus; species Pulveroboletus aff. viridisquamosus. The sequence continues at coordinate 12,815 of JBBPJW010001040.1, forward strand.
CCCATCCTCTTTTCCGTTTCTGAAGCTCTTCTGTTAGCTACTCGGGGGTTGTCGAGGATGGCACGGAATCATATACATCTCGCGCAAAATGTTCCAGGTAGTAACGATGTTGTCAGTGGTAAGCACACTCCTGTCAGCTGCCAAGAGACTCCCTTCCGACAGAAAAATCTAAAACAGGTATGCGGGACTCGTCCCAAATACTCATCTTCGTAAATGTTCAGAAGGCCCTTGATGCGGGAGTCAAGTTTTACCTCTCTGCGAATGGCGTTGTCCTTTCGGAGGGTAATGAAAATGGCGTTCTTCTCCCAGAGTTTTTCCTACGAGTTGAAAATGCGGATCGCACCCCCTTGGACGGATGGGAAGGAAGCGGTCCAATTGTACTCGTTACCCCCATCTCTGCGAGTCTCAAAATTGACAATGCGGCTGTGGGGGCGGAGAGGTCGGTTCCAACGGGGGATCAGACAAGTTGATGAGGAGGCAGGGCAACCTTGTTTAGCTCTTATCTCCTCCATCCGCATCCGTCTCTGTCCTGCATGGTGGATGCGGTATGGTTCGACGTCGTTATGATCCGTATTGACAAAGCACAACGCTACCTCGAGGTGACGTGTGATGTCCATCCTCCAGGCCGGTAATACTTTCTGCGTAGAGCCCCAACGGATTGGAGCCGGCTTTGACAGTGTTCGGGTGCTCGTACCATACTGTAACGCTCAATGTGTATAATTGATCTGTCATTGTCAGGAACCACCCCACTGTGCTCTTTACAGGTATTGTTGCACTCCCTGCCCTCGAATACTGCTCAAGCATTGTTTTATATATTCTTAGCTCCACTTGGCGCGAGAGTTGGGGCATTCTCAACTTCGTGCTACTGTCAGATCACTACTATCAAGTTCCCTCGGCTTCACACCAGCAGTTTGTTTGCAAACAGTGAATCCGGCTATCACCCATCCGTTCTCGTCATTGTCAAGGTCCCTTTAATTCAATACCTCCACGAAGTTTGCGATCGTGACGATCTGGAATACCGACAGAAGACTCAGAGATGTCGTGGCATGTTGAGAGTGGGTCGGTTTCCCTTTTGTAGTTCAATGATCGGTCAATGTCAACTTCCATTACGCAGGAAACGCCAAAGCTGGTCCCAGGCTTGTAGATGACCACGACCTCTAACCATCGGATGACAGGGAAGTCATTCTTAACTACAGACGGTGTCCTCCTCCTCTCATAAAAATGATGTATTCCCTCAGCAAATAAGCCATTTTGGATATCCGCCTCGTCACGTTGACTCAGGAGATGTCTCTTTCTCCGTCCTCTCTTCATCATGGCGTTCAGGCGCTCCTCGTTTGTCTGACTGTCTGCTCGAGTTGCGTAGTTGCGGCCGTTATAGTTTTAATACTTGCGATGTTGTCTGCTGACTTACCGCCCAGCGGTTCCCCGCTCGCAGTGGCAATTACCCAGCAGACTGTCAACAAACTGTAGGCGAGGACCGATTAGCAAGTTGGATCCAAAGTAAACTTTACAACGTTTGAGAGCACCCATGCAGCGTATGATTTATTTCGGCAGTGTTGACTGGGATCAATGCCAGCACTTGGGGAGGCACGCTCGCCAGGTTGTCTCACTAGCGATGAGCGAATCTCGCTGGAAGAGCCGAGGCTTGCGAGGTATGGGTACACGACTATGTGCTCGGAGTTATCTGAACTCAAACCTTGCAGAGAAAACTTCGTGTTGACGTCCGACCTCGGCCGCTGCCATGACACGACCTCATCTTTTTACATGATGTATGTTGGACGCGTACCTGTCCAACGGTTGTAGCGGTAACAGTGCATGACAAAAGCTTGATTAAGCACGGTTGGGCTGAGGAATGCCAAGCTGCCGCCGTACCTCGGATTCTACACTGTGTACCTTTGGGGATCAGATTCTCGGCATTTGCGTCGGTAATAATGTGCACAAACGTGACACACCTGGATAAGATATGGCGAAGTCGACATGCATGAGGAGTCAAAGACTCACAGCACCATTTCACAGCATTGAGCGCATGCACATGCTAAAATTGTATATCTGTGGCAGATGATAACACAAGGCAGGTGGCAAAATGCATGTGGAGACAAAATGTACAAGAGGCATCTACTCAAGCGGAGAAACGCCAGGTGTTGCTTCTTCGGATCTCGATGCTGCGGGGCCGCGAGTCTCGGAGAGCTTCTGAAGTTCAGTCATGTAGTCGGTCAATTCCTGTGCAGGTATCAAGTACGAGCGGGGTAACCAATAACAGGACCCACGATATTATTAGGCTCAAACTGCAACCCAAGGGATACAGAATCGATTGCTTCTTCGAGCTGTCCGAGCCCTACCAGTGCCTTTGCCCTCCTGAAGTGGCCTTTTGGCCAGTTACGCCGAATGGCGATGACGGTCTCCGCATCAGCTAGGGCGCCGAGATAATCACCAAGCTCAAAGAGGGCTGCTGATCGATTCGAGATGACAGTAGACAGTTCTTCCCGATACACTGCTGAACTTTCCCAAGGAGGTCGTTGCACTGCAATGCTTGCGGCAAGATTATACTTGGAAAGAGCTTCCTTGTACTTATTGAGTTTGTAGAGGTTCTAGTTTCGGTATGAGCAAATGAGTATGTTGAGCCGGACTCTGTGCCTACGTTTCCCTCGTCCTTTGTATTCGTGATTGCTTGCGAGAGCCTTTGTTGAACGACACCCGGAGGGGGAGGGCAGCGGAGGTTGGGATTGGCGACGAGAACCTTGGACATACGGTTAAGAGCGGTGAAGTCCAAGTTGCACGTGTCACACTTTTCGACCTTGTGCTTGTTACAAAATGCGAATGCGTGGCCTGGTCCACCGACAGTGAGGTCGACAGGACGAAAGTCGGCGTCGATGCGTGCTTGCATGACAGGATCAGGCTGTGGAACAGGCATCATCTGGGGCAGCCTTTGCATCTGGTTGGGCTGTCCCGGCTGTGGAGGCAGCCCGTGTTGCTGTAGAGTTTGAGGCTGAGCCATGTCTGGAGCCAACTTGTGGACACGCCGGCCGTGGATCGTCAAGGCGATGCATGCGTGAAAAAATCACTTCCAAAAGGAGTATTTGATTGGTCAGCGATTCCCAGCTCATTATTTTCGTCCTGACTTTGTCGTTTTCAACTTCCCTCCTTCCTCCACTAGCCACCACTCTGCACGACACTTGGTATAGAAAAGAACCCTCAAGTTCATCATTTTCTTCTAATATGACCAATGGAATTGTGAACGGTAACAGTAGTCTCGAGAAACAGTTTGGTTAGTATCGGTGCTCTATTCGCTGCAGCCCTCAAGTTCACTCTCAACAGCTTCTCTCGGTATCAATGGGACAAAGTCTACATATGTCCCCCCTCATCTGAGAAATGCTCAGCGCGCTGCTTCTTCCCCATCTCCATCTCCATCCACCAACGAGTATGTTGTATAGTTTCTTATATCATAATTCCGCAGTTGACGAGCGCTCATCAGGACCGGCTGGAACGACCCACGTGCATCGCCCCGCAGTGGTTATGAATCGTTGCGTGGTGGGCATAGCGAAAGGAGTAGATCCAGCGGTTTTGGACATAGCTCTATTGGATCTCCTCGCAATGGAGGGGCTACAAATGATTGGGCGGGTCGTCCCTCTACAAATGGCTGGTCTTCCAGAGAGAGTCGAGGGGATGGTCCTCCACGCGATATGCCTGGGGCTGGTATGTGGCGCAATGGCGTCCACGTTGTCGGCTCTCGCAACATGCGTCTTGAAAAGGAACTCTTCGGAGATGCTTCCGATCCGTCTAAGCAACACACTGGCATCAAT
>JBBPJW010001041.1:0-16593 GCA_038088935.1 Pulveroboletus aff. viridisquamosus
TACTTTAGGGTAGACTCCCTGTACATGGTCTGTGCGCCAGACCTGGCAATATATAAGGCAGGGGGTGCAAGCTGAGGTCTCCTCAGTCTTGCTCTCTTGACCTCTTGGCTAGTTATACAGACTGAACTCTCAGATCTGCTGGCCTACTGGTTTATACAAGAGTAGTGGTCTCATCCTCTCACTATTGCCTAGTTCAAGGCCACTAGCCCAAAAAGCCTCAGCAGCCATTGAAGATAGATTAGGAGCGTCCACCAAGGACTAGAGTATTAGCAAGTAATGGGAAGATCCCATTTCAATTTCCACATGGATCAATTACTTAGCATTCATTATCTCCATGACTTATCCAACTGAATCTGAACCTTGTTTAGCTGTACTATAAACTAGTGTTCTTTGCCTCTCTTCTTCTTATGCTACTTCTATCTTCCACCACCTATATTCACATACATTGATTCACTTGATATCTCAGTCACTTAGAGGCATACTTCCTTTCTGCAAATATACATCCCTTTTTAGTCCATGCATTGGTGTACAAGAGGGAACACTTGGAAACCTGCAGGCTAGTGTTCCTGCAGTTGCTCAATATCTTATTCAAGCATTCTTGATGGTGCCATTTTCACATTGCACCATTCCTTGCCACAAGCTGACCCTTTATCAAGCTTACCCCACTCATAGTTTCCTCTTTCAAAGGTCTACACCTGACCCTACCTGGGCCTAGCATAACACATTCTAATAAATAAAAAAGCATAGAGTAAAGGGTAGAAGTAAGGTAGTGGCCTTACAAATCAGGAAAGTGTTATATTTTATATTCTGAATCCAATTCCAACCCAGTTCCTACTGGTCCTCCAGGCTCACTATGCTTGTATTTCCCCTGCACTAGCATTACTATAGTTATTTCATCCTCCATTCCCTTTCTGCTTTATTTCATTTTAGCTTTGCCATATTTTCAGTTACTTAGTACATCTTACTTTTCACTTTATTCCCTCTATGTTGCAAACCATGCAATGACCACTTTCATTCTCACGTGATCGTGGGAATCCTATCCCTTATCAGGCTAAACCCTAACTTAGGATCTGGCATATACCATACGAGTACTTCTAAGGTTAGTGACCATGAGGCACATCTAGGGATCTTCCCTGGATCTTCCCCAGATCTCCCCGATCACGGATCTCATCTGTCTCATCGGATCTGATGGATCTAGAGATGGATCTCATCTGTGGCAGAGATCCCCGTCCTCATTGTGCCCACACCTATTCTCTTCCATTACTTACCCTTATCTGCGAGGCCATTGCCTCATTCTTGATCCCCGCCCCATGCATTTACCTTATGGCCTACATGGGTATGCCTTATATGCTACTGGCTAGCTTACTGTACCACTTCAGGGTAGACACAGATGTACATGGTCTGTGTGCCTCCTAGAGTAGTATATAAAGGCCAGCTCAGAGTGCTAAAGTCCTCAGACTTTATCACTTGCAAGCTTAGGCAGTTTTAGGCTTTAGAGCAAAGCTCTTCTCAGGAAACCAGGCCCTTCAAGAGGCAGAGGTCTTTAGAAGCTCAAGCACGTGTCTCATCCAAGTCCTTCTCATCATCATCCATCAAGGCATTCCTCGGTTGCTCCTCGTCTGAGCCACCATTTAGTTTTCTCTCCAGTGTTCCTCCTCTTCCATCCTCAGCTAGGTGTAGCCTCTGGTTTCCAGAGTCATAACATAAAATGACTGTGCTGGATTTATATCACTATTCCTGTGTGCTTTCTTTTTATTCTCCCATATTCTCATGATATGACTTCTTTTCTACTTTCCTTGATTTATGAGGCCACTGCCCCACTACTACCCTTTACCTCATGCTTCTTTATTTATTAGCATGAGCATTTACTGCTATTGGTGTCCATAGATAGTAGTTACTGATCCTATACAAGGCTATGTACCTTTGCTGCTAATATATAAAGGGTAGGGAGAGACTTAGGGTTTTTCCAGTCTTAACCACTTGTGTCTTCACTCTCTTTACCCCTTACCTTCTTCGATGCATTAGGATTAGTGCACTTTAAGCTGGAGAAATCCTTATTCCTTGTCTAGACTCATCCCTTTCCTTCTTGCCTAGTTTAGGGCCACTAGCATAAAAGCCCCCTTGTTGTTGTTTTTGTTGCAGTTACACACCAGTTTGTATTGTATTTAGAAGGCACCAGGCTAGGTGCATAACACTTCTAGCAGTTTATTTTTTAGGATTTGAAGGTAAAGTGAACTTTGTAAAGGTGTTAGAATAAAAACAGTGATTTTTTTTTTTCACTAAAAGTAACATAACAGTATACTATCTTACAAGTGAAATTCTCACAGGTGTTTGCAGGGCACTTTGTACTTTATATTTTGACTGATTTTTTACAGCTTTGAATAGCCAAGCCTGTTAGCCCATGTAAATATGAAAAATCAGCTACTATAATACAGCTAAGCATGCTACCACAGTGAAGAATATCTTGATTTGTGCAACTGAGGAAAATTATAAACTGACAAATACAAGAGTTACCATGAGGATTTGTAGTTACTGAGACATTAGGTGTAGATATAAGGTATACAACAAGGGCAATATGATCAATGGTACAGCCAGGAAAGGAATGGGGGTAATGATCACTATAGGGGCAGTCAGTTGAGGCATGGATGCTACCCTAAAAGTATTGAGCTCCATAGACAGAGATCTACAGAACCTACAACTGATTAACTCACACTTGATCAACTTGCAAAGATGTAACTAACCATGGTTGCTTGACTAACACTTGCACAACACCAACAGTCAGCCTAGCACCATCTCCTGAGTTGCAGAACTCCATTCTTTCCAACACATGTCCTGTCTCTCAGCAGAACTCCCGAAATGAACCTGTTTCCACACATACTGTGCAAATGGTCACTTCGTTTCAGGAATTCCCTCCAGTTGGACTAGGTGTTGCAAGGTATAAAGGACTGCTGGGTGGTCTTGCAGGAATGGATACATCTTCATATTGAGTCCCTGCACATGAATATGAAGACACACTGTGTTGCTTCCTGGCTGTAAAGAAATCCTTTCTGGAAATGTCACTTCTAATTCTGCCTTGTTTAGGCTGAAATCAGCCAGTATTGTGATATATGGACAGTTGTTCAAGTAGTCTCACCCACCGATACTAGAATCAGCTCTCCAGATATTGTACAGCACACAGGACTGCTCAGAGACACCAGCCTTGTCCGATATAAGTATTTGAGACATGCAATCTCTATCATGCTGACTGCTATCAATGGGTGCAAAATAAATGGATATTACTTTGTCAATCAATGGTTGATAGTGGAAGCACTGCACAGCACTCATCTGAAGCCAGTGTCACAGCATCCATTCATCCATACTGTAAATATCATTGGCAGTGAAGTGAGTATGAATAACAAATTCTTTACCCTAATTGATCCAGCTCCCTTTAACCATCCTTTTCTTGTCTAATGTTGATGTCCATGGAGGTCCAGTGGGAGAAATTCACATATGCATTTTTGAATGCATTCTTAGCAGCAGGACCTGTCAAGAATGAGGACCAGAATTCCTCACCAAATGCAAACCTGAAAAAATCAGTAACAGGTATTATCTGGCAGTGAATCAATTCTGCATCCAATTCTTCACTCTGCACAAACTCCATTCTAGAGTTACTGCAGAGAACAAAGAGATCCTTGGCAAGAAGCCAAAGCAATTGACTGGCCAGCTCCCTGCATTTTCCAATGTCGATTATTCCACTATCAACCTTTTTCTCCAGCGCATTCAATGTTCCTTCCAATGCCTCAGTGGTTCTATGCAATAGATATGTGGCAGTGCACAACAGGAATGGCTCAGATGGATAAGTGGTATAGCTCCAGAGATGATCCTTGGTTGTTGTGATGCATACATGCAGTTGACTTGCAATGGAATTCTCCACAAATTTGACAGCTTTACAATGTCCAAAACAAACTGCGAGGCTGAACCTCTGCCTGAGGATTGCAAGTGCCTCATATGAGTTTCCATTATATGTTGCAGCCCCAGTTAACTTTTGTGTGGTAAGATCAAAGATCTCTTTGAGAGTGAATCCAGCCTTCTTCAGCAAAAACCACCTATCAGTGGATAGGTTGGCATCATGTCCACAAATGACTAAACTTGAAACTTACAGAGGCTAACCATAGTTGTTATGGCTCAAGCCTAACACGATGGTCTCACGTGACTGTGGGAACTGTAGAGCATGTGATGCGCTGGTCATGTGATCAGTTGCATGTGATCATGCGAACAAGTTGCCTAATAAGGCAAACCCTAGGCTAAGGCTAAGTCCTTTATTCAGAATATTCCCTTGCACAAGGTATTGGTCACATGATGTGGCAGATCTCAGATGAGATCCAGATCTTCCAATGACATCTGATCTGTGGCAGAGATCCAGATTGGATCTCCTCGGCCTCCAGGCAGCCTTGTTGCATTCATAGATCTTTACCTGTGCTATCTTCCATTCTCCCACATCCTCATGGTGTGGTTCCTCTTCCATTCCTATCCCTTGATCCATGAGGCCACTGCCTCACTCCTCATTGTCGCCCCATGTTCTCTTTCATATATCTATTTAGAGATCAGAGCTACTTTAGCTATTGGTGTCCACAGATAGCATCTTTAGGGTAGACCTTCTGTACATGGTCTGTGCACAGACCTCTGACAATATATAAGGCAGGAGGTGCAAGCTGAGGTTTCCTCAGTCTTGCTCTCTTGACCTCTTGGATGGTTATACAGTCTGATCTATTCAGAACTGCTGGCTAGGGTTTACACAAGGGCCCATCACTCATCCTTTCTCTATTTGCCTAGTTAGGGGCCACTAGCACAAAAGCCCTAGCAGTTATCAGGACAGGTTTAGGAGCGTCCACCAAGGTAGAGATGAGTATCAAGGAGTAACGGGTAGTCACCCATTTCAATAGTATAAAATGTGCACCACTTTCGCAACTTCAAGGGATGAGATATCATTAGGTGATGGGGCATATTGATTCCATCCCACCTCAGAAAATGGCAGGAATAGCAATTCACCATGGATTGAGACTCTTGCTGAGTCAACTGCAAGGTTTATCAGCAGGACAATGAAGAAGTATAATAATGCCTACACAGAGCTTGCGGTGATGCAAAGTAAGAAACCTTTGATGTTGTTGATGTGAAAACTACTCAGACTAAGTGAGATCCAGGGTGAGAGAGAGCAGAATATGTTTTGATAATCTGGAGTAGTATGAAGGAGTGATGAAATTTTCTCAGCTCTTGCAATGGATAAGCTTCATCGAGTGCAATAACCAACTTTGGCTTATTTTTATTGACATCAGAAAAGACAAGAGAGAGTTTCTTGGTCATTCTTGTATAATAGTCCTTCAACTTATTTTCAGTAACATCACTAACAGGCTTTGGATGATCTGGCATATTGCTAGTAGTACCTGCAATTGCAATTGTGTTGCATGAGCTTCACAGAATACCAGCAACTTTACATTTTATGCAAATCTTGAAGAGACAATGCCTGAATCAACTCCATGGTATTGTCTATACCAGTTTTCATGAGAATATCCTTCTTGATCTACCAAACATAGTTAAACAAGTGATGAACAAGACAACACTTTACCATGCCTATCTTATTGTACATGTGCCTCAGTTGAGTAAAAAACTCGGAATGATATGGTGATGTCAAATGCATCTGGTCATTTCACGTTTCTACTATTGCTTCATCATCTTCTGACAGTCTAGTTATATCTTCATTGATGAGCCTAAAGATGGCTGAAAAAAAATTACAACACTTGATATGATACAGCTCTTTAGATCCACTATCTTCTGTCAGAATCATTGCAGATATGTCGTCACAGAGGGAAAACCCAGACACATCCAAAATGGGATGCAGATTGATATAGAGAACCAAGACATTCTTGTGAGCAAGCTATGCATAAACCTGTATCAGTATTATACTTGAGATGTCAGAGAAAAGGAGAACCTTGAGAATTGTGCACATCTTTCCAGTTTTTGAGCTTTGGACTATGGAACAGAACTTGCTGTAATACCTGTTATGATTGGTACACTTTTCTTTACTTTATCTACCCTAGCTTCAGACTTCTCACGTTTGATCTATGGTTTGCCTGCTTTCTTGTTGATTTCTTTCTGACTCAGTACTCCATTGTAAGCATCCATTTCCATTGCATTCCATCTGTTTCTACATGGATTGCTTACTCAGTACTTCGTCATCCTTTTTACTAATCATGACTCATTCAACTGAGTCTGAACCTTATTCATTGTACTATTAAAGTAGCGTATTCAGTTGCTCCTCTCTCTCTATGCTACTTCTACCTTGCAATCACTCACATACTTCTCGTCCTGTACCTAGTACATGGAATCTACTCTAGTTCTGCCCTGGCAGTCTCCAGTATAAAGCATAAGTCATTCTAGCATCTGACTTGGGCACAACACCATGTTTGTTGCCATCATTTGTCACTTGGAACTGACTTCTCATCTAGTCCATCCTCATCCCTCATCCAGCAAGGTCTGCATTGCACCCTACCTGGGTTTAGTATAACAAAAGAAGTAGCATCTTCTACTTGCAGCTACCATTGCTGTAGTCTGCTCCCACCATTCCACCACAACAATCTTCACTATTTGACATCCTCTGGGAAGAACCCAGAGCCTTGACCTCAGACCCACTTGACTCTACCTCAGAGCATGAAAACCCCTTGCCCCCAGAACGAGCTTCTACTTTGGAAGATCCCCTTGACATCTTTATCCCCTCAAATGAAGGACTGCAAGAAGACCATGACTTAGCACATGACCTTTCTTCACTACAGATTCCTCATGTGCCCACCCCTCCTTCTCCTACCCCAGTTCAATGATGACCCACATTCACCCTCTCCTTCCCCACAACCATCACTCAGACCATGTCAGGCATGACATCCACCTCTAGCAAGCTGACAGAACTTCACCTTGGTGCCCCAGAGCACTTTGATGGTGATAGAACTAAGGCTGAGACCTGGCTGGACTCTGTCCAGTTCTACCTCTTTGTCAACACAGCAGTCTATGACTCAGATGAGAAAAAGATCACCTTCGCCCTCTTGTACATGACCAAAGGACCAGCACAGTCATGGGCTGCTACCTACTGCAAACAATGCATCTCTGGGACCACTGTAACCATGGGGAAATTCTCCAACTTCATGGCTTCCTTCCTCAAGGCATTCCAGCAACAAGATGTCATAAACACAGCCATTCACTGGCTCGCAAATACCCAGATGAGGCAAGAAAAGAAGGGAGAATGGACTCCATTGTTAGCTGTATACACTGCTGAGTTCCAGAACCATGCAGTCACTGCCAAGATTACTGATCATAACATACTGATCAGTTACTATGAGACAGGGCTTGCTTCCTATCTAGCTTGATGAATCCACAACCTGGATACCATCCCAGGAACTATCTTGGAGTGGTACAACAAAGCTGCTCACTTCCACAGAACCATGAAGCATGCTCACTTTGTGAAACAATGCCAAAAGAACCCCAGGACCTTCACCTGGTCCTCAACCTCACCCTTAACTACCACTAAGGTAGAAAAAGACCCCAATGCCATGGACGTTGACACCATATGACCAGGATGACTCACCCCTGAAGAATGTGAGAAGTGTTTCAAAAACAACCTCTGCTTCCGATGCCAAAAGCCTGGATATTTGGCACTCAAATGCCAAACATTCCCCAATGAAACAATAATCCCAACACCAAGAAAAACCACCACCCTGAAGCCCAAGGTCAAGATGGTCTCTGCCAAAGAACCAACAATGAAGATTGAAGAGGTTAGTGATGATAAAACCAATGACAGGGTGGCTAGAGTAGAAATAAAGAAAGAAAAGACAAAGAAAACAATCAGGAAGTTGGATTTTTAAAATGGAGTATCTCCCCTATGCAAGGTACTCCCTCTCTCTCTTGCACACCTATACTAGTATTGTTTTCCAAGAAATCTATGCAATTCACAATACAAGTCTCCCCCACCTCCCATGTTAAGAAAGTCATAGCCACCAAAGCTCTACTTGATAGTGGAGCACAGATCAACTGCATCGACTGGGACTTCATCAAGAAGAACCAGCTCCCCACCTCAAAACTCAATGAACCCATCACGATCCGGAATGTCAACCAGTCCACAAACAAGAAGGAAATTATCACCAGGAAATGCAACCTCCTCTTTCACATAGAACAGAGCACATTCCCGATCTCCTGCCATGTAATGAACTGTGGCAGAGAAAACCTCATTCTTGGACTCTCATGGCTCCAGGCCATCAACCCCACTATGAACTGGATGGAAAACATGCTCACCATCCCAGACTCAACCTCCTACGACCAACAAACCTATCAGGTCAACTCCATCTATAAACTCTGGTTTGACGAACTCATTGACAATATCATTGTCCTCCATGATGAACTCCTTGTTCGATACCTCAACTATGAAAATCCCAAGAAATCCATTAGCAATGATCTATATGATTACCACTCCAGCAGGATCCTTGATTGCTGCTTCCTGTATCTTCCAAGCATCATGGTAGCCAAGCTTACCACCTCAACAGAACTTGCCATCGCTGCAGAGAAAACCAAGCCCAAGACCACCTTGCCACCCAAATATACTCAATACAAGCAAGTCTTCTCTGACACTCCCAAGACCCTCAACAAACTCCTACCATCCAGACCCTACGACCATGAGATCAACCTCAAAGAAACCTTTGTACCCAAAATCAGGAAGGTTTATCCATTGTCCCCTCAGGAACGCCAAGCTACAGATGACTTCATTGAAAAGAACGTATGCACAGGAAAAATCTGCCCCTCAAAATCTCCACAAGTGTCATCTTTCTTCTTTGTCAAAAAGAAGGATGGCAAACTCTGCCTGTGTCAGGACTATAAATATCTCAATGAACATACTGTCCAAGATGCCTACCTACTATCCCTCATAGCTGACCTTATAGACAAACTTCATAATGCCAAGCTGTTCACCAAGTTCGACATATGATGGGGATATAATAACATCCATATCAAAGATGGGCATCAATGGAAAGCTGCCTTTATCACTCATAAGGGGCTCTTTGAACCAATGGTGATGTTCTTTGGTTTGAATAACTCACCAGCTACATTTCAGCAATTCATGAATGACTCATTCTGAGACATGATCGCCAAAGGATGGCTCGTTATCTACATGGACGACCTCCTTATTTCCTCTCCTGATGCTGACACACATCAGGAACACACAACCTGTGTCCTCCAGCACATAATGGACCTCAATCTCCATTTTAAACTTGAAAAATGCACCTTTGCCACCTCAACAGTCAAATATCTAGGTATGATAGTAAAACCCAGGGAACTCACCATGGACCCAGTGAAACTTGCTGGCATCTCCCAGTGGCCTACACCAGCCAAAGTCAAAGATGTTCATTTCTTCCTAGGTTTTGCTAATTACTATAGGAAGTTCATCTCAAACTACTTGACCATTGCTTGACCACTCCTCAACCTCACAAAGAAGGCCACCACTTGGTCTTGGTCACCTGCCACACAAAAGGCCTTTGATTTGCTCAAAGCCATCTTCCTCTCCCAGCCAGTCCTGCAGATGCTGGACTTCTCTCGACCCTTTGCCATCACCACTGATGCCTTGGCTCATGCCTCTGGCAGCATTCTCCTCCAAACTGACACCAACAGGGACTGGTACCCCTGTTCCTACCTCTCTCAGATGTTTTCACCTGCAGAATGCAACTATGACATCTATGACCACAAACTCCTTGTAGTCATCTGCACCTTGAAAGCCTGGAGGCACTATCTCCTTGGCTCCTTGACCCTGGTTCAGGTCTTCACTGATCATAAAAACCTGTTATATTTTAAATCCCCATAGAAGCTCAACTGCCAGCAAGCTCACTGGCTCCTTGACCTCGCTGACTTTAATCTACAGCTCTCCCATGTCACTGGAACCTCTCTCTCTGGGCCCAATGCTCTCTTCTGCCACCCATCCCTTCCAACAGATCTCCTGTGATCTGATTACCGACCTTTCTCCATTCTCCGGCTTCAATGCCTTATTGGTCATGGTTGACCATGGGCTTATAAAGGGGGTAGTTCTCTGCCCCACTAAGAAATCCATCACTGCCAAGGGAATTGCAACCCTCTTTTTCCACAAAGTCTTCCTGTGATACAGTCTCTATGACAAGATCATTTCAGACTAAGGTCCTCAATTTGCCTCCACCTTCACAAAAGAACTGGGGAAGCTCCTTGAGTACAATCTTTTCCTCTCTACTGCATATCACCCCCAGTCTGACAGAGAAACTGAGCATGTAAACCAGGAAATAGAAATCTACCTCCACATCTACTGTGGAGCTCACCCCACAGAATGGGCCAATTCAATCACCCACACTGAATTCATCCACAATCGATGCCCCCACTCCATCACAAGGCAATCCCCATTCTATCTCATGATGGGATACAAACCCTGTGAACTTCCCTCAGTCACTGAAGAATCATCCATGCCGGCAGTTGCTGACCACACAAAAGCCCTCCTCACAGCACAAGATGAGGCCCTTGCAGCACATGACCTTACCCAACAAGTTATGGCATCCCACATCCACTCCACCTTTTCCCCATTTAGTAAGGGAGATAAGGTGTGGTTAGAAGCCCAGAACTTAAAATGGGCTATTGTTCATCCGAAACTCACTGCAAAAAGGGAAGGACCCTTCACCATCACAGAAGTACTATCCCTAATTACCTATCAACTTCGCCTCCCTGCCACCTGGAAGATCCACCTGGTCTTCCATGCTTTTTTGTTATCGCCATATCGCAAAAACATGGTGCATGGAAAGAACTTCCCTGTGCCACCCCCAGACCTAATAGAAGAAGAAGCGGAGTATGAAGTTGAGTGGATATTAAAACATTGAGGTTCCTCTAACAACCGCCAGTTCCTGATCCGATGGAAGGGTTATTCCATTGAAGATGACTCATGGGAACCAGAGCAGAACTTGAAAAACTCCAAAGCCACCCTAGACGAATATAAACAGCTTCACTTTCACTACTTCCTTCAGACTCAAACCCCCACCACTCGACCAACCACCAGCACTTGGCAACCCACCAGACCAACATGTCCATCATGAACAATGCCAACTACACTTCCCACAGCACCCCCCAAGCATCATCTGCAATGCTCCCAGTAGACCAACCAGAATAAACGGCTAGCCTCACTCTCCCCTTTCATATTTGCTCTAGTATTACTATACCTCCTTCTTCATCCATTTCCTCTGAATCATTGCTTACCTGCTTTATTCCTAGTCATCCATTTACACCTCCAGAGGAGGCCTTAGCCCCATCCCCAGATAAAGATTTTGTACATTATGAAGCAATACCCCCTGCATTTCTCCCAGAACCTGTGACCATACCTACGGCCCCTGCTAGCTCACTGCCCATTCCCCCACCTCACCTCCATAATGTCCTACATGGTGTCCACTCGGTAGACCTACCCATCATGGCCCATGCACTTCATTCAGGATTAGAGAGTGAGCAGTACCTAAACAACATAGCCTCTGTCATTCAGGACTTCCGATTAACCATCCCTATCAGTAGTCACCTAGACATGCACTCCCCACTCTGGGGGGTATATTCATTATACCTCCAGCTGCATCACCTTCCAATCCTCACTGCATTACTCGCCTGTCTCCATAACTCCAACACCAACCTCCTTCACACTGTTGGCAATTCAATTCACAATGAATTCCAACTCCACCTGGGCTTGCTCACATACCAATTAGAATTCGGCAAGTTCCTCACCGACCTTGACTGCTACCTCTGCAAATCTGCAGCTGCCTGTGGCCCACATACCCCTGCAACCCCATCCGCATCATTGTCCCCTCTGGATGATGAAGAGCTTGCTGCCCTGGAATGGGCTGAATCCTGGTGGACTGGATTTCAAGGACAAGAACAACTCCCACCCTCTCATTCGCAATTCTGCCAAGCCTGCTTTCAATGTCATTAACTGGGCCATATTCGAATTAACTGCCCAGCCTACCAATGCCCCTTCTGTCTCCAATGGCACCCTGGCCATCAACAGCTTGACTGCCGAGCTTGCTGCCATGACACTTACACCTCACAGTCCTCCTTTTTGTCCTTTCCCCAATTCTTCCATTCCTCTTGCAGCTTGCGATACTCCTATACATCCTACCACCATGCTCCCCGTGCTCTCACACCCCCTGCGGATTCTTATCCAACCTCCTATGATGATGATGTCATCAACACAGTTGGCTGGGCCAACATCACAGGTTCTCCAGGTGCCACTTATGGCGATTTCTAATTTGTCTCATGTGGTCACTCAACCATAATCGGGGGGTAATGTTATGATTGGTACACTTTTCTTTACTTCGTCTACCCTAGCTTCAGACTTCTCACATTCAACCTACAGTTCACCTGCTTTCTTGTTGATTTCTTTCTGACTCAGTACTCCATCATAAGCATCCATTTCCATTGCATTCCATCTGTTTCTACATGGATCGCTTACTCAGTACTTCATCATCCTTTTTACTAATCATGACTCATTCAACTAAGTCTGAACCTTATTCATTGTACTATTAAAGTAGCGTATTCAGTTGCTCCTCTCTCTCTATGCTACTTCTACCTTGCAATCACTTGCATACTTCTCATCCTGTACCTAGTACATGGAATCCATTCTAGTTCTGCCCTGGCAGTCTCCAGTATAAAGCATAAGTCATTCTAGCATCTGACTTGGACACAACCCTGCATTTGTTGCCATCACCTGTCACTCAGGACTGACTCCTCATCTAGTCCATCCTTGTCCCTCACCCAGCAAGGTCTGCATTGTGCCCTACCTGGGTTCAGCGTAACAATACTGGCAACAGATGTGGTTGGAAAAGTCATGGTTATTTTGCTCAAGATATTCAAACAAAGTGTCAGCAGCAACACCTTGATAAGAATGTGTCATCACAGACATTAATCCCTCCTTTATCATGTCCAAAAGGGGCCCAGGCTCTGGAAATGCAGCTGAATGATAAACAGCAGGGAAGACAACAGCATTTGGACTTACCCTTTATCTGTAGTAAACATGGAGAGACATTGAGAGTTGGATGAAGGATTGCTGTGGACTAGAACATGAACTCGATGAGTCACCACCACAGATGATGATGCATGGACCCAAGTTCCAAATGTCATGGTATAATTTGTATTGCCATGCAAATTCAAGCATATCTCACAGCTCTAGGTTGGTAGATATCAGTTTTTGAGCCTCAAATGGGTTAATGTACTTGGTGTTCAAGTGCTTCTTGAAGTGGCATATGATAGCAACAAGAAGGATTGAAAGGCTAAATTGCAAATCACCCTGGGGTTCAGTGGTCTTATTTACCAAGGCATCTAGTTTGCAATAAGTAGCATTGTCAATATAGTCTGTGACAATTTCAAGTGGCATGATGAGGGTTGGAACATACTATGAAATTGCTTAACCACTGCCTTTTATATCACCATTACAAACTGATCTGCCATCCACACATAGGGTTACAGGCTTCTGCGCAATGGCTGTCATGCCTCAGGTCACTTGTGCCAGCAGCAGTGCAGATGGTAAAGACCCTGTATTGCAGCATGCATGGCATTATGGACATGCTTCTGGTTATATGTAGCTAAGCTATCAAGTACATTAAGCAAAGGTTGTGGGTGAAGCTGCCATCCAGTCATGATCTGGGCATTGACCAATCATATGATACAGCAGCACTAAGAGAGACACCATTCATGAGAGATTCATTTGCATTACCTTGTTCTCTGTCAATGTAACTGTGCCCATTTATTCCACTGCCATATGGAGATCACCTTCTCCACTGCAGCGAACTGAACCTCTTCCCAACTTCCATGCCCTCTTTTCTGTGTTCGCACTTACTGCCTCTCATCCTTCCACAATGGCTATAAAAACTACCAGTTCCTTCTCTTTCCCAAAGTCATATTCAATCCACTGCTGCAGATGTGAGGCCCAGACTGACAGCCTCAATACCAGATATATCATGTCCCTGTCATCATCTATGATACAATCCAAACAGCTCAACATGCCCAATTTCTACAGCAGCACCTTCACAGTGTCCATGCTCCCATGCAAGTCAAGATACATGGTCCCAACAGACTCTCGACCATATTACTGGATAGTGTGGGGCACCTTTAACCATGTGAGCATGAACCAAGGGAAGATTTTTCCTGTCATTAACTTGCTCTCTATCTTGTCTTTCAACTTTTCATACAGATAAAACATGAGCTTTTGGTTTTAGAGGGTAACAGGGCTCAAGTGCTGCAGATATTGGAAGAGATGGATCATGTTCATCACATGGTGATCATGCCATGTGGACCAAACAGCCCAGGCATACCCCTATCCACCCATTAAGTGAGCTACCAGGCAAACGTACATGAAGGAAATGTGTGTTCATGACTGCAGCTTTATAGATGTGGATCTGATATGGGGTATATGCTTTCCCTGGGTACTTGTACAGGAAATTGGTGATGACCATGTCAAGCAGTGCATCCCCAAGAAATCCCATGCATTCAAACAACACTGTCCAGCCATCGTACTGATAACTTGCATGTGTGAGTGGCTCAACAAGTAACAGCCTTCATCAGTTGAGTCCTAAATCAAACTGTTGGATGCATGACATGCTGAGATCAAACCCACCATGGAGATACACAGCACCAACCAGAGACTCCATGACATTCACTAGCATCTTTATTGACAACTGTTGAACCTCCTTGCATGTTTTACTGCCTCTGACCACTGGCTCCTCATTTGTGTCCTTCTTTTCAAGAGGGCCCTCTGGAGTACTGACAGGTTCCTCTCATGCAGAGAGGTAGGCTGGCTTGAATCATCTAGTTAAGAAACATGTACAGATGATCCACCAGAAAATGGTGCATTGAATAGCTTCTTTTGTGAGGTGAAATTTTGCTACAGTGTGGTTCTTAAGTCAGGTTAGGTATTCCTTGTGCCACAATGGATAGGTACCAATTAGATTCACAGTGATGATAAAATTAATAACAGAATCTCCAAGTGACTTGAGGCACTCATAATTGGTTGGATTCTCAGCAATTGAAGCAGTCACTACAGCTATGAGGAGCAACATGGGCATCTTTACAAGGGGAGTGCAGGGAAAGAGCATGTTCCTGAGAGACTTGACAATCATGGGTGTCTTGAAATGATGCAGAATCAATGAAATTACTATCAAATATTTAACTCAGTCAGAGACAGAAGCTCCAGATAAGCCTTCTTGACAAGGAGGAAGAACAGCTTTGAAGTCATGGTGGAAACTGGGAGGGGAAGTAACAGGTTGGATCTCTGGGGGAGGGACTTGACCAAGAGGAGGGGATATGTTACTCGAATGTCCTTAAATCACAAGTACAAACTGTGAGAGCACAGTTCCACCTCCTCTTCCTCTATAAGCCACTTGTAATGTCAACCAATGAAACAAAAAACCTTTCCAAAGGACTGATTGTCACAAACCCAGGTGAGATCCATTGGGTGTCCACTCTTTGAGGCAAATAACTCCACATTGACAGTTTGCCCTCTCTTCAAGTCCACTTGATCCTTAAGCTCTATGGCCCAACCATGTTGAGGCAACCATGTGTCAGCATCTGGGTCTGCATCAATAGTAAATAGGTATGCAAAGTCAAGACATGACCACTGCAGCTACAGAGACTCGAAAACAACCTCCAAGTGCTTTGTTGGGCTGTAATCAGGTCTTTCTGAGACAAGCAGACCATATTTCTGAAGCCATGCTTGATCCTCACCCTATTCCTCTGTGGATGATGTAAGATGGGCAGCTTGTCCACAGCAAGCATAGGAATCTTGATGTGCTTCAAGAGTGTCAGGAAAAGAAGACCTTCAACAGTTATTCCCATCAACCACCAACTTTCCTCCCTTGGAGGCAACCATGGGTTGATATGACTCATTACAGAAGCCAGCCCATTGCACTTCTAGATGTCTTTCATTATATCCTGCACCTTTTCTTCTAGTTCCAGTTCAATGATGCTCATCAGGGGAAGCAGATGGTCATTGAGTAGCCCAGCTTTGTAGAGCTTGAGATAGACCTTGAATGCAATGTGTTGGTATGCACACCGCTTTGAGGGGTATTCTCATTCAATGGCATAGATGCAGAATTCATAGGGCAAGACTTTGGGCAAAGTCAACAGACAACAAAAAGGACCTTGGTATAGCAGTACATGTTGCTGTGTGTTGTCAAGAGCATGCCAACCTTTGGATAAATCAAGGGCATTGATATTGTAAATGGTGACATGGTTAATATGCCTCTGTTACGGCTCTAGCCTAACACGACGGTCTGCACGTGACCGTGAGAGCCTTGGAGCATGTGATGCGCTGGTCACATGATCAGTAGCACATGATCGTGCGAACGAGTTGCCATACAAGGCAAACCCTAGACTATGGTCTAAGTCCTTTCCTTATATCAGAGTTCTCTCTAAAGCACGCTTAGTCATGATGTGGCAGATCTCTAGATGAGATCTGGATCTGTCCGATGATATCTGATCTTCAGATTAGGATCTGATCTGTGGCAGAGATCCAGATGGGATCTCCTCGGCCACCAGGTAGCCGCA
>JBBPJW010001042.1:0-16564 GCA_038088935.1 Pulveroboletus aff. viridisquamosus
TTATGTGGTCGCAGTCGACAATTCTCCTGGTTCGATAAGTTTCGCCACGGAGACCGGAGTTCCTGACAACAAAGCGAGTGTCTGGAGTATCAGAAGCCGAAAAAGACTGGTCGGCCTACTCCAACATAACGATCGGGTCGGTGGAATCAAGTTCTCTCCAGACGGTGACCGCATCGCCACTACTGAGTATCGCGGCTCCATCCGCATTTTCGACAGCCATAGCGGCGACAAGCTCATTACCGTCAGTGCTACCACTGTACCCAGATATGTCCCGGTCACTCCATTCCATGGTCAAGCAATGGTCAGCAAGTATTTTCTGCCTGTGATGACAACACGGTCAGGTGTTTTGATGCCTCCACTGGATCCCAGCTTGCCATGTCGTTGCCTCTTCATGACCGCAGCAATGGTGTCAACAAATTCATTGCCGCTGCTGCAGCACTAAATTCAGTCTTGTTCCTGGACACATCGGCACTGACTTGTATTGGCTCTGTTGTCGAGGATGAAGGAGCAGTACGGTCAATTGCTTCATCTCCTGACAATTGCTACCTTGCAATTGGACGACTCAATGACCAAGTTAATGTTTGTCGTCTCTGCGATGTTCTCCCGGGGTCATATGGTCCCCTTCATGTAAGCGTCGACGCCTTCATAGTCTTAGCACATCAGATAGACATCCATACTGATAACATAATTTAGACAACTGGTGAGGAAGTGCAGCAAGATGAGCGGTTTCCGACATCAGGTGACTACGCAACTTGAGTTGCGTGACTCTAATCCAGTAAGGTTTGTAGTTTCATCACCGAAAGCATTGCGTTGATTTCATTTGGTACATGATTCAGGAAGATGCCAGGAAATCCGAAACAGTTGAGCCTGAAGCAGACAGTAATGACGAAGAAGATCTTCTCGAGGTACTGGCTGGTCTGTTTCCCGTAGTGTTTCTCATGATAGCAAAAGCATGAACTACCATTGAGTGCATCAGCTGCTCAATTTGACTATGACGAGGTTGGTTACCACTTCAATCTTGTCTTGTTTTTGTGTTGACCTTGCTACAGCCACCATCTCTGGCTTTTTTCGAACATTCCCAGAGAGGATGCGGTATGTCCATTGGATCAACCCCAGATGGTCAACTGGTGAGCTCCATTGCAGATGCATCCGCAGAGTAAAATTGCGACACTTATAAGCCATACCAGGGTCGTTCCATGTTCAAAGTGTTGCTACAAATAAAAGGGAGTCAATAATCGCATCCGACATTCCAAAAAGTCGCGTCAGCCTACTGATCGTCATTAACCTTGCCATGAATCAGCAATAATTAATGCTACAAACAAGGGATCCTCGAGGATAGCTGCAGGTCAACGTCAACGAGTGAGCACTTCATGAAG
The DNA here is from genome assembly GCA_038088935.1 of Pulveroboletus aff. viridisquamosus. NCBI lineage: Eukaryota > Fungi > Basidiomycota > Agaricomycetes > Boletales > Boletaceae > Pulveroboletus > Pulveroboletus aff. viridisquamosus. The sequence goes on from JBBPJW010001042.1 coordinate 1,377, forward strand.
CTTGTTAAATGAGGAGACGTGATGTGTCTGACATAACATTGCAGCGAGCGGTTTGGAAACCTGTTATAAGGCAGCAAGTTCGTTGCCCTTCGAATCCATATGCAAAAGAAATTGTCATGCGTTACAGCGCAAACCGCATGCCAAGACTGCTGTCCCCAAGCGTCCGACGGAAAGTGCTTCCAGTAGTGGACAGCATGCGGTGGATCCAAGAGTGGCGGACCCGGAATGTGTCGTCTGGTGACGTGGACCTTGTCACAATCGCCTACGCTTATTAGGTGCAACAAGGTCACGATTTATCCCAACCCTCGGCCGGGGGTGTCCAGATGATGGTCCCTTTACCTTACTTTGACTTACTTTATCATGCTTACAGTGGCCAAGCCTTACCAACGAACAGGTTACTCTACCATTTCCATCACGCTTCCCTCGTGGTTGTTGTGTTCTCACTCAAGTGCACATGATGAAACACATTGATCGTGCAGTTTTGGGAGTTCGTATTGTTCATAGCATGGGAATTGAGCCCGTCCGTAACCGAGTTTGCAAGGATATTCGCTCAGCGGTCTATAGCCCATGGACACTTGGGCTGGTAGATTGGTCTGAATGATTAAAGCAGTTGCAAATCTAAAGAGTGTCTCCTGAGACGAGGGTGTGTGTCTAGTGAAGTGTTGTGAGCCAACCATGGGCAAGTACGCCGCCAGCCTCCCCGTTTTCAAGTTTTGTGTGAGAACCAATTTCCGGTGACAAGACAGTATATGAGAAGATGAGCATGTGCTCACGAAAATAACTACACTGGGATTAGGACTTCACATAGCACCTCCGTGACCACCTTGTATCTCTCACCCATTCAGATTGCACGTTCGTGCGTCGTATTCACCTTGCCTTCTCACCAATTGTTTCTGGGCGGCATTTTGCCGAGTTATAATGAGGGGTGCGGGCGTTAGTAACAACACTTGATGCACATTAGCCTGTCTTTGAACCATCCCCATCACCGAGCAGTCTCGGTTTGCCAGCTCCATACTCGATCGTCGGCCTCTCCCTCGAGACTCATAATCATTCATTCTAGCCACGTGCATGTCTTTTCCGGCGTTCCCCTGCGTCATGATACGACCCCTCTGTTGAAAAACAACACATCAGGGGACACGAATGGCATGAGGGGATGACCTTGTCAGAATGTCAGTAGAGGTACGAACGGACTGCCATGTTCGGTGACCGTGGTTCTTTGCAGCTCCATCTACCCTCGCCCTGTCATGGTTGGTACTGGCACTATGGTCGGTTTACGGTCCATGCTAGTGTAAGTGGTAAGTATATTCTTCGTTGAAGTATTGAATGCGGATCCTGTGACTTTTTCATAGCATATTTTAATTGTAACACTGAAGGATGAGCGGATGAGCCCTAAGGAGGGGCATCGGTAATACCTTATTACTGAGCCTATGGTTCAGGATCCTTCGGCTTGCGTGTGGGGATCTGTGAGGGTGAATATATCTGTGTCCATCACTCCTGTCATCATGCCCGCGTCAAGTCCTTAACGTTTTCCCGGAATACAACGAGGCACTTACTGACCTTCGAATCAGAGAAATGCAACGCTGAGATACTTTTATCTCGACCATGGGCCTGTATGTATGTAATGTGTCCAGGCGACAAGGGATGCATGCAGCTCTAGAGCACCTTTCTGCTTATAGCGAACATTCGAGTTCGGATAGCTAGCCCACCACAAGACGACCTTCTTGGTGTCTCGTCACTACCGACTTATGACTTTCAGGGTCGTTTGATACTACCCGCATCCGTGATACGTTTTTGCTGATGTACTCCATCGCACTTGAATTGGGTTCCAATCCAGATGACAGGTTTGCCAACAGTCGAACTGTTGGTGTGTCTCCTTTGTATGACCATGTTCGTTGCAGGAAACCTAAACCCAAGAAATTGCTCCACTTAATCAGGAAGTCCTACTCAGCGGCGCAGTTAGCTTTATGGAAGCGACGAGTCGTTTCTCATGCTAGGTCGATCACAATATACATCTCGGGAGGTGCCCACACTGCTCGATCAGGACACCGCATGACACATGTGCCAACAAAAGACGATGTAGGCAGGTCAAGCGGTTATGTGTAAATAAGGATGTGACAATAGCAAGGGTATATACTCACAACTGGGTGTCAAACTGTCCTTGTCAGTGCATATCGACGTTCGTCTTGTTGCTGCACGCGCAAACTAGCCAAACACGTGTCTTGAGTCCTGAACTGGGTCTCGCAATGGGGTATGGCATGCGACTGTACTCTGCATTCGTAGGCAATGAAGCATTGGTCGGCCAGTGTTGACTGCTTGCTTGGTCACCGCAACGAGGTCACCCAAACTGGGATCCAAGCAAGGGTGGGGATAAAAGTACATGAGGCGCCTGTGTAAACAGATTATAATGAGCATAAGGGAACGTGTTTATATAGCGGCCATGCGCACCGTGAGTAAACCGAGACACCTTGTTCCTTGATACCAACGATTGTGCGCTATTGACCGGAATGTCATTGACAAATACTGGTATGTGGCAACTCTAAGGAGTGATCTGGGATAACTGATAATTCAGTAAGACCAAACAATGGTACTTACTTCCCCTCAGGCTGGATGGGTATGTGCAGTCTCTTTCCTCCCTGATAGCAAACATCTTTTGGGTGGAGGCTTGAGTGGGATTCAGCGATGGCAGCTTGCAGAGGGTCAGGAGGTTACGACAACAGGAATGCAATTACGCGCGATTTCCATCTTGATGGATCACAAGTGGATTGTATGTGGAACACTTAACTATGGCGCGAGTGTGTGGGATGCAGAGATGCAGGGAAAGGTTGTCGATGTCCACGGCTCTAAGGGTTGGGTGCATCAGGCCTTGTGTTGGAAGCTTGCCTGCGACCAGGCTGGGGACTGTCTTCACATACTCTCTGGTCAAGAAGCTAGTGAGTGGACAGCCTTGGCTTATCTCTCAAGGCATTATGGAGATTCTGTGAGACAGTGTCAACAGGGAGGGGAGAATGGGCCAATAAATGCAGCCTGCCATATGGGGCGCCATTTTGTCGACTCGGTTTCGACCAGCTTGCAGCACGATTAAACTTCTCCGAAGGCAGTGTCAGTCTGCCACAGGTTACATCTGGGAAGCACATTTCATCATACGGTCATCCCTTGTATGTTCTAAACATTCAATCTTCCATGTTTCTAATAACTGGTGACCTTTGCTTAGGGGAAGACAATAATTATGTGGGTGCAGTCGATGTCTCTCCTGGCTCGACAAAGTTTGCTACAGGCACGGGTTATTCTAGTGATAAGAGAGTTTGCATCTGAAGCATCCTGAATGGGTAAAGATTCACCGGGCCTTTTGAACATGACCATTCTGATACTAGAATCAAGTTTTCTCTGGAAGGCGACTGCATCACGACTGCTGAGGCTGCCTGGTTTCCAACAGCCGCACCAGTGACAGGCTCATCACCATCAACACCACCCTACCCAAATGGTTTCCAACCATCCCACTTGCTGGTCGACTCAATACATTTTTTTATCCTCTTTCAGCTGCAAAGTCTGGTGTTTTGACATCCCCACTGGTTCCCAGCTCACAAAGTCTTTGACTTTCGGTAATGGCAATAGTGGTACCTCCATCACCCTAGCCCCCAACGGCAAATTTATTGTTACCTTTGCACGGCGTTTAATCCTGTTTCTGGACAGATCAACACTCACTCATATTGGCTTTGTCATCGAGGACAGTAAATATAGCCTCGATCACCGTATCTCCTGACAGTTGCTATCTTGCAACTGGACAAAAAGATGGAAAGGTTGTCATTCATCATCTCCATAACATTCTCCCAGAGTCATATAGGCTGTTTCATGCAGTATCCATGCACTCATAGTCCTAATTGGTCAAACAAGACTTCATATTGACAACATGCATTAGGCAACTCATAGGGAAGCATAAGAAGACAAGCAATCTTCGACAACTGGTGATCATAATAACAAACCTCCCGATTCAAATTCAGTATGATTTGGTACCATGATCAAAATTGTTGCGCTGATCCCATTCAGCACACACAACAGGAAAATACAGGAATGTCTAATGCAACCGAGCCTGGAGCAAACAGCAACGATTTTCTCGAGGTACCAGTTTATTCATATTTTCTTCAATGTGGGTCCTCACAACCTCCTAGCGTAAACTACCGTTGAATGCACCAGCTGCTCAATTTAACTATGACGAGGTCAGTCATCACTTCGGTTTTCCCTTGCTTCTGTGTTGACATTGCTGTAGCCACCATCCCCAGCCACTTCAGCCCATCCCCGGGAAGATGTTACACCACCATCTGGTTCATATGACCAGCCATCCGATATCAAATTAGTGAGCTCTACTGCAAGCCGTGTGCAGAGTAAAATCTCAATACTAACGAGTCACGCCAGGGTCGTTCAATATTCAAAAGGCTGTTACAGAGGAGGGTCTACCAGGATAGAGCTTCAGATAAGCCTGACCGGCGTTCTGAGAAGTCGCGCCAGCCTGCCGAACACCAGTCTCCTTTCCAGGAATCAGCAAGAGGTTGCCGCAAATGAGGGACCCCCGCGGATGGCTGCAGGTCAACGTAAGCGAGTGAGTGCTCGTCCTTGATTTGACGATTGGGTGCGGTGTACCTAATATATTATTTAAGAGAACAACCACAGGAAGGCGAAAGATTCGATATTCCTTATATTTACATGCAGGGACCAATTATATATTACAGCGTAAACCTCTTCCCCTGGATACTGTCCCGAACCGTCCGGACCAAGATATCTCCAGTAGTGGACAACCCGCTGCCAGTACGAGGGTAGTGAACGCAGTGTGTCATTTTTGGTGACGTGGACCTTGTTGCAATCGCTCACACCCCTTTAGGTGCAACAAGCGAGCAATCCGTCTGAACACCCTGCTGCCGGAGTCCATATAATGGTGGGCGTGTTATACTGCCTACATGGTAAGCTAATGATGGGCCAGTATGAGCAAGGGTCACGAGATGCTACGATCTCAATCAGGATACCTACCGTTTCAGTCCGATTACCCGCGTGGATGTTGTGTATGCGCTCAGGTGCACATGAGACGCATTGACCCAAGTTACTGGGGACAGAGCATTCCAAATACTCTGCAAATCGCAAGTGGACACGTACGTCCGTATGGACGGTGGTGTAAGATCAAAGAACGATATAGGTTATGCTGCGCGTACCCTAACGTGTTCTAGACCAAGCAAGGTCTCTCCGACCATATCAAAACTTTTACAGCTCGTTGATGCTCCACCAGCGGTCCCGAGATATCTCGTGTTTCGTTAAGATGGTATGAGACGCAGGCGGCCAAGCAGGCACCATCAGCGACCGACGTTCAACAGTGAATGTGTGACTTTCGTAAATGATATCCTGACAATGACCAGTAATTTTTTAGGAGAAAAGGGGGGGATGTGCGTCATTCATTCCCGTCCGCTCTCGTTCCACTCTTTGGATTACCAAATAGTTGTGGACAGCTTTTCCTTCCTTAGGTGCTGACAATGGCGACTCACTTTTAATACTAACCTCACAAGCTTGAGGGATGTTCGGTCGAGCCATCAGGGTCATCCATCCTGTTTCACCCCCTCTCATGCTTGACGCGACCGAGTCTATGTTCCTATTCTCACTACATGCGCCATCCATGTGAGTCACACAAATTCAATGGGGCCCCGTCGAGAGACTGCCAGCGGATGGGCACAATACTAAGTCTCACAATCGGGATACGACGAGCCACCACTGACTGCGCCGGCTCGCGACGAAAAAAAGTTTCATCAGTGCTGTATTTTTACTGATGGAGTCACCGCAACAGGCTCACCTTAACTAGCATCCGAGTCAGAACTAGTCGCCTTAAGATATCGGCTCCGTCGGTTTCCCACAATAGCATGGTGTGAGGTGCCGTCGGGTGTACCAGCCCTTCAATTCGACTACGACGACGTTGGTAGTCACTTCAGTCTTGTCGACGCTGTTCCAACTGCCGACGCCGGCTTCCTCTACCCTTTCCCAGAAGACGAAACTGGTCTACCGAATCGATCACCCATTGCAGATACAAGCCCAGAGCACAATCCCGGCCTTGACAGATCACACCAGGACTGTTTGACATTCAAGATGTCGCCAGAAAGGTAGAGGGACGCCATTTCTCCTGAGTCAGACCAACTTTCCGACGTCCCGCCCCGGCTGCCAACTGTTCGTCTTCCCACGAGTCAGCTGGAGTCGTGGTCACAAACGAGGTTTTTTCAAGGATGACTGCAGGTCAACATCAGCCAGTGAGCGCTCTTCCTTTGTTAGGTGGTCGGACACAGGTGACTACAATATGGTAGCGAACAGTCACAGGAAAACGATGGGTTCGTTATTCTTTGGATTCATGTGCAGGAATTCATGACATGTTACAGCATGCTACCTCCCCCGGTCACTGCTCGGACCAAGGCAGTTCTCGACGGACAGCCTGTCGTCTGTCAAAGGGAAGTGGATCTACCCCAATTGATCATGTATCATTGAGCACGGTGAATGACTGATCTATCTCAGTGCTCAGCCTGGAGGGTTCATGTAGTGTTATGTGTGACTTTTTCAAGCTACATTGTCAGACCGCAGTGAATGAGCATCAGTCAGGTTCATACAGCGCTACTATTTCGATCAGCCTACTCACATGAAAGTTGTACACTCCCTAGAGTGCACACACGATGAGAAGTATTGATCGAGGAGTTTCCGAGCAACGCATGTAGATACTTACCGAATCACAAATCCGCTCTCGCCCTGTCACCAAATACTTGCAGAAACGGTCTCAGTAACCCTCAATGCTAGGTCATGCATGTCTCGCCCACAACGATTTGTTCCTCGATATAGAATATAATATACACAAACTCGACCGTCCCAAAACCAAGCCCAAAAGTGAGAAAGTTTGGTGAGAAAGCAGAGATCTAGACTCAATGAATGGACGGGCTTATTAGTACGATATTCTCCATTAAAACGTGAGTCGCGAGACGAGGGAACCTGTCGAATCGGGGTGATGCAGATTCGAGAAACATGGGAGATGATTATGCGTCGCAGCAGAATCACACGTGCCGTGAGTTTCAGAAAAATATACACCTGCAGTCGGGGATGTTGCAGACAACAAGGGGATTTCTGCACGGAACGTGAGCCCCCGCAAGCGTGGCCTATGATCAGAGAGGTGGCGTGTACTACATTCGTCTTTCAACTGGATATTCTCGCAAGTACGCATCGACGAGGGATGACTGAGTCCAGACGTCCCGTATCGTTTGCGATGAGGAAACTCGGTCGAGCAGTGAAAGGAAAACATCAAGTAGCTGGGAAAACACCCGCAAAAGAACCGGATTTACAGGGCACGGAATAGTCACCAAACCGGAACTCACAGGACAAGGAACAGTGTCCCTATGTGTATCATTAAACCTCTCAGTGGTGAGGGCTCGACCGTTTAAGGGAGGTAGTTAGCCCGGAACCTTGATGAAAATGAATGTTTAACCCCCGCATAGAGATCAAACAAAACTTCTCGTGGGTTTCTCCACAACTTGAAACGAATGCCACGCTGGCCCACTGACTCGTCTCTACCCACAGAGAGCTCCGAGTGGTCCATCGCTCAGGGTTGCATTCCTGCTTGTCAGCCAGGCTAGGAGAATCCGGTGTATGTGTCCAGGAGCTCAAACTCGGAATAGATCTCCATTTTTATCTCAGCTGGGTATTAGCGGAGACTGGAAAGCTTACTGTCTTGACTTGCACCTTCGTCTGAGCGAGGTCGACGAATGCCCAAGGCCGAATGTTTTCCCCATCGTGCAAGTGTGGATGTAAGGTCCTCCACTGCTGCAGCTCAGCAGTGCGTGGCCTTCCAATCATGCTGATGATCCTTGCCAGATCGCTTCGAATTCACTTGTCGAAGAATGCCGCTATGATACCTATCAGCGGTGGCCAGAAACGTTCTTCTTGCTTGGCGATTGTAGCGACCATGTGTGGTAAGGACTCGATATCAGACCTGGCTTTCCGGTCCATTCACTAGGATACAAGTAGAGTACTTCAGAAAGCAAGGCACATAGTCCCTGTTATTAGTATACTGTTGATACACGTAAGTCTCGCGAGGGGTGGGTGGCGTTGCACGTGTGATGTTGAAATTTGCTTATATAAGCGTCGCACTTTTGGTGGTGTTCCCAGCACCAAAGCTGGTAAGCGTCATTTGAAGTTCTTCCGGACCTCATCTGCTCCCCGCTCGAGAATCCTCTGGCCTCTCACATGCACCTAAGCACTGCCTTCCGGGCACCCTCGAGCACGTCGAGTGCCTGGTTTCGGGGTCCTATTAGAGTGAGAAAGAACAACGCAGAGGTCGGGCTGCAGCATCGTGCTGCACCATGCTGTCATTTTGTGACAGGGTCAGTCGTGGGTTCACTGTTGGGACTGACGAAGGCGTGCACGAGGCCGATTTGATTTTTGAGGCTGCGAGGCCTGTGAGAGGGGGGTCTAAAAGACCTATCACCACCTACAAAGGAAATCGGTTTCTGAGACCTTGAGTGCCTCCAAAAAGTGCTGCCTGAGGGTGCACACTTTGGTTCATCACCGTGCGCGCCATACGTTGCTATTTCTGCTTTATTTTCATATTTGACATAGCCATATACTTTTGTTAGATGCCATGTATAACCGAACTGCGGCTACGACTGCGTCAACATTGAGCCTTGCCACAACCGACTGATCGGTCTATCTTCACACTAGAGATAATCAACGGCATTCAAAGAGTCAATGTGACTGCCATCACAGCATTGCCTTGATTGGGGGCTTATAACGCACAAAATGTGCTCACGTTCTCATCGCCCACAGTTTTCACCTCCCGGGGATGCAGTGGACAACGCTAGAGCTACCTGCATACCACATGCTAGTGACGTATGTCGTCATGGGCGGTGTTGCCGCGGCTGTTGCTACGACCATACAGTTATCCAGGCGCCCTAATGTAAGTCGCGTTATGAACTTGTTTCACATTGTTCTTATTCACCTTCACTTTTTTTTTTAATTTAATATTTAAATATTAATATTTATTTTTAAATTCAGCTGAGCGCATTTCCGACCGTTGGATCGACTGGCTGGCTTGGCTCATGGTGGGATGGTATAAAGTACATGACCAATGCTGCAGAAATAATCCAAGAAGGATACAAAAAGGCAGGTATTGTCCTTCTTACTTGGTACTGAAACCAACCCCTATGGACATTTCCAGCACAAAGGCACTCCGTTCAAGATTGCGACACTCTACCATTGGGTCGTCGTCGTAACCCGGCGTACACACATACAAGAATTGCAAAACGCACGCGATGATGAGCTTTCACTTCTGGACGCCACGAATGAAGTGAGTGTGGCGTCTCTCTCGGTTTGTTGCTTATATTCATGGGGGGACTGTGAGCAGGATATTAATTCTGACTTGATGGCGGGATCCGAGATTCTCGATAATCCCTACCACATTATGGTGATCCGTTCACAGCTCACTCGCAATATCGGGACTTTGTATGCTGAGTTGCGGGATGAGATTGTAACGGCCTTTGACGAGATTTTGGACCTCAAAGACAAAGGTGACGAGTTTCCTGCCATAGACATTTCGAATTACTCATTAGATGACGCAGAGTGGAAGAGTGTTCCAGCTTTAGCCACTGTTCAACAGATCGTATGCCGGGCTAGCAACAGAATCTTTGTTGGTCTTCCGTTGTGTACGTATTCCTTTGTGCCACACCCGCGCTTTCGAGCCCTGGTTGCAGGTCGTAACCCGGATTACGTGGCTCTCAACATCCAGTACACTTTGAATATTCTCACCGGGGGTCTTCTCATCGGACTTTTCCCGAAATTCCTGAAACCGTGCGTCCCTGATGGTTGCCCCTCCGCGGAGCCATCCCCATCTTTTCAATAGCCTAGCTGCCTACTTTATTACAAACATCTCCAACGACACTGGGCGAGGTGTAAGGCATCTTCGTCCAATCATTGAAGAACGGCGAAAGTACTTGAATGAGTATGGGAAGGACTGGACGGAGAAACCCGTTGGTCGGCCTTATTTTCTGGGAACGTCACATTCATATTCTTGTAGCATGATTATGTATCATGGTTGATGGACGCGGGGGGGCCAGATGCCACGGTTGAAGCCCTAACGAACCGCATTCTGGAAACCAATTTTGGAGCTATTCATGTTCGTGCACGCTGTCATCTTTCATGCGTGCAGGATTTACGTCATCCGACTGCGTTCACAGACATCATCGAATGTGTGTGCATTCATGGTCCTGTCTCGGTCTTCGGTGATCCCAAGTCTCAGGTTTTCACAAATGTACTCTACAACCTAGCGGCAAACCCTCAATATGGGCAGCCTCTCCGCGAAGAAGTCGATACCATCATCGAGAGAGAAGGATGGTCGAAGACGTCGTTGAGCAAGATGAGCAGAGTCGACAGTTTCCTCAAGGAGAGTATGCGTATCGAAGGCGTCGACAATTGTCAGTATCTACCCCTTTTTTTCATGCACATTTCGATTCCTGTCCCCTAGTGGGCATGACGCGCAAAGCCAAAAAGGACTTTACGTTCTCCGACGGGACGTTGATTCCAAAAGGCACCAGAATTAATGCCGGCCTTGTAGCGTTACACCACGACGACTCACTGTACGAAAACCCAGAGTTGTTCAACCCGTTTCGTTTCGCGGATATGGGCCAAGATGACAAGGACGGCACGAAGCTTCAGTTTACCGCAACTTCCCCCGAATACTTACTGTTTGGACATGGTCGACATGCGTGGTATGCTGTATAGCTGATTGCCATTCACCTGTGTGTTGAATTTTGTTCCCCTTGCCAGTCCCGGTCGTTTCTTTGCTGGGGCTGAACTGAAGACAATGCTAGCTCATATTGTCAGGACGTACGATGTCAAGTTGGAAGAAGGTACACCCCGTCCGCAGAGCTTACACATGGGGTCCTTAATCTCGGCCAACCCCAAGGCCAAACTGATGTTCAGAAGGCGCACTCACTAGAGCGGTTGTCTGTTCTCTTCGTCGTTGGTGCCGACAGGCCTGACCATGGCCCGAAATACATAGTGCAATATCAGAGTCGTCATCTTCTCCTCGTATACTTATGTGATCTTGCCTCCTTCATTCCTGTCGTTCTTTTGTATGCTACAAAAATTGTGTGCTTGTGCCAACAATGACACGAGTGCTGGTTTGTACTTTCTATCTATCCCCTGTGCCATCTGAGCACACTCCTAGAAGGAACTAAATCATGCCTAGGGATGGACACAGGTATGCCCGGGGTAATTTTGCTCATACCCATACCCGTGGGAATGGGTGCCCAGGGGATTGAGAAATCATACCCGCGGGTATGCAATCAAGATCAATTACAAAGTATACCATGTAAAATAATGAATATAAGGACTTGGTCGGGGCGTAGAAACTGTTGAAAGGATGTGTCGTGCAGAGGTTAAGTGAACTATGAGAACCTCAGTAGATGTCAAGCTTTCAACAGGTTATGAGCCGCTCGTGCCTAAGTGAACATTCTAGCATTTGCAGAGTGTAGCCTACCTCAAAAGAATCAAGTGAAGATGCTCGAACATCCCGCATACGCGTACGAGGAGCAAGACTGGCAGATTTACCGCAGCCACATACTCGAGAGCGCAGCCGCAAATGGCATACTAAGTCACCTTGCTGGTGCAGTGCCAAAGCCAGCTAATGCGCATGAACTCGAACAATGGCACAGGTCAAACTCTTTTGCCAAGTTAATTGTCATGGAAGTTATTTCGGATCAACTACTTGACCGAATCATGCATTTGCAATCCCCACACGACATGTTTCGCCACCTCGCACCACGACGACATCTCAATACCCTCGGTAAATCCCCAGGATGCAGCGCATGACGATGCGTGTTTACCCAGATGCACCCACAGATCCATCCGACCAGCAGATAGCACCGGAGGCAAGGGTAGAACTGGAGAAAGTTGAGAGAGATGTCCAGGGCACTACAGAATCACGGAGATCGCAGGGGAGAGCTAACAGCGTAAGCCTCGCAACCTCAGCGAGCGGCTCAGATGACCAATGCGAAGACATGGAAGTCTCTCGCACCACGATCACATCTCGGAGATCTGACACGGTGAGCCAAATGGTCAACTCTCAGGCCACTAATGGCATAAGCCTTGCAACCCCAGCAAGCGGCCAAGTCGACCAAGCTAAGAGCACGGACATCCGTTGCAGTGCGGTCGCATTGCTCAGCTCCCATATGGTGAGCCAACCGGTCAACTCCAACACCATCTACGGCATGAGCCTCGCAAATCCAGCGAGCGGCCAAGGCGACCAAGCCGAAAGCACGGAAATCCGTTGCACCACGGTCGCATCATTCGACTCTCATACGGCGAGTCAACCAGTCAATCCCAAGACTGAAGACGGCATAAGTCTCGCAACCTCAGCGAGCATCCAAGGCAACCTACGCGAAGACACAGAAGTCTGTCGCATCACGGTCGCACCATTCAAGGCCCAAATGGCGAGCCAACGGGATGACGCAGCAGCCACTGACGTCACGAACCCAAACACAAAGTGTGCCGAGCTCACAAGGCCAGTGGGCACGACGGCCAATCCATGGGGCACGCCACCAGAGCCACAAGCTGGCGAAGAGATCGAGGAGGGGAAAAGCGAATCCGATGACGACGAGCGCAGCCACGAAGCAAATGCGCACACGCACGGCGCCCACGATGGGCAGTCAGTCGAAGAAAGGCGAGCGGATGCCCCCCGGATCCATGTCACGCCCCCACTCGAAGGGGAGAACCGGCAGTCGAGTGACGACGACAACAGCGAGAAGCGTCTGTCGCATACCGACAATGACCCCACGGCGAGTCCGGCTCGACAACAGCCTAAAGACCCACCACTGGGCATTAACCCCTGCAGCACGCCGCTCGAGGGGGAGAGCTGGAAGCCGAGCGCCGGCATCGGAAGTATTGAGTCTTCCATACGCACATATGAAGCTCCGGACAGGCAGGCAGTCGACAATAGAGATGATCCATCACCACTGGGAATTAACCCCTGCAGCATGCCGCTCGAGGGGGAGAGCTGGAAGCCGAGTGCCAGTAACGGGATTAACGAACCCCAGCGCACCATGCCGCTCGAGGGGGAGAACTGGAGGCCAAGCGCCAACAACGGAGGTAATCACTCAGCAGACAAACCCCAGCGCACCATGCCGCTCGAGGAGAGAACTGGAGTACGAGCAGCAGGAGCGATGAGCACACTGCATGCGAGAACGACGACGCCTCAGAGCCGACAAAGGCCGGGAAGGACCACGATCACGACGGACGTTGGTCGTGCACCCCGAAGGACACGCGCATTGCCACATACGACCCCAGGAGGCCACCAAGGCCATTCAGCAGCCAGCACGGATGTCAGGGTGAGTGCGAGTGCACAATACGTGCCGCACAACAACCTAGACGGAGATGGCCAGAGGGCAAAGCCAAGAGCGTCTAAAGACCCTGCGGACGCGACGGGTGACGAGTGGCGTCATCCAGACGAGCCCACAGAGCCCCCCAACCAGCCAGAAGGCCTGGACAAAGGAGCGGGTGAGATGAGGGCGAAGACGAGGGTCAAGAGGGTCAACCAGAGGGCGCCGAGAGGTTTAGACGAGAGCCCAGAGCCAACGGGCAGTGGTAATGGCAAACCACGTCGACCGGCAAAGCCGAGTAAACCGCCAGATGAGGCAAAGATCCCGCGGACACGACATGACCGGCCAAAGGTCAAAGTGGGCGGAGATATTGAAGGCCGACCGAAAGGGAGCGTCTCGCATGGCTACGCGGACGCAGACGGCCACGGCAAGGTCGGAGGGGCGCATGGGAACGCGCAGACACATGGGGAGAACACCGGGACGCGTCATAGTACGCAAATTGAGCGGAAGAGACTAGCTGCGTCCAAGCACAAGCAACCGGCGACGAAAGCCGAAGAAAATGGTCAGCGCAAGCTATTAGTCGATGGAGGCATACCTCGAGTTCCCCACGGATTATCCGTACCATCCGACAAGCCCACGCGACGACGAGTCGCACTCCCGAGCACCGAGCTCGAGGGGGAGCGAGCTAGGTATCCGAGCTTTGATGCCGGACTCACCGAACGCGACGCACACGCAACGGCGTCATATAGCCACACCAAGGAGTATAGGGACCGACTGAAGGACCTGCAGAACGTGTCAGAAGGTCAGCGCGAGTGCCCAGGCGAAGTAGATCTCAGGGACAGACCTGAAGAAGCTCTAAACGAGCAGTACAGCCAGGAGCGCGATGCTACCGCACAAGACGATGTTCAAGGCTTACTTCAATATCCTACAAGCGTCAGAAAGCACCGCGTCGACGCAACGGACTCACCAATTCGAGGTAGAAGTCCAGGAGTCCAGAAGGGCGAGCCGGAGAAACCGAGCGCTTACAAGCGCAATCAGACGTGTCAGGCCCACGCACAAGAGGCCGAATATGATTGGGATAGACGGCAGATAGATGGCACAATGAGCAACGTGCGCATCGACTCGAAACGAGTCAACACAAGGGTGCTAGCTGGCAACCAGCCAAGTCAGCGCAGACGGCGCAAATACTCAACGACAGATGCACCTCATCCATCCACAGCACCTTCCAATCATCTTAGACGACGTATCGATCACGTCGATCCACCACGCCGACGAGGACGACTGAAGTCCAGACCTAGGAAGGTTAGTCGAGCGAGATTGACACTCGCAGTCGCATGGTCATGCCGAGACCAAAACGGGTAAATCAGATGCGTCACACAGGGTGCACCTGGATTGGAGTCCACTGATATCCATTACCAAGCCGCAAAACGCGAGCATGATGGCATCAGGAGCCAGTCGAGTGGACCGCACGCAGCGCTGGAGCAGCATGGACGGCAGCTCAACGGACGCGAATCACGCTCGTTTACGGGCAAGTACATTCTTTTTAGAAATCATTGAGTACATTCCCTCTACTACACTCTTTTGATTTCGCATACTTTTCCCATTATGAACTAACTCGTGCAGTTCAAGGGAGCGTGTTGTAATTTTGACCAGCACCCTTTTATGGTAAAAGTTACATAAGCTTAGAGCGTACATTTCGTACCATTTTCTAGTTTATGTTCCTCAGTAGCTTGACATCTACTGAGGGTAAGTCCTATCTTTATAGGCATTCTACTGTACTAAACTACCATAGTTCTCATAGGTAGTTACACTAAT
>JBBPJW010001043.1:0-16545 GCA_038088935.1 Pulveroboletus aff. viridisquamosus
CTAAACCCTAACTTAGGATCTGGCATATACCTATGAGTATTCCTAAGGTTAGTGGCCATGAGGCACATCTAGGGATCTTCCCTGGATCTTCCCCTGATCTCCCTGATCATGGATCTCATCTGACTCATCTCTGTGGATCTGATGGATCTGCCAAGGTGATCTCATCTGTGGATTGAGATCCCCATCCTTATTGTGCCCATGCCTATTCTCTTTCATTCCCCCACATCTTACGAGAGGCCCTTTGCCTCATTCCTTCTATCCGATCCATGCCTTTACTTTACAGCCTACATGAGTATGCCTCTTATGCTACTGGTCGGCTTATTGTACCACTTCAGGGTAGACACAGATGTACATGGTCTGTGCACCTCCTAGAGTAGTATATAAAGGCCAGGCCAAGAGTGCTAAAGTCCTCAGACTTTATCACTTGCAGCTTTAGGCAGTTTTAGGCTTTAGAGAAAAGCTCTTCTCAGGAATCCAGGCCCTTCAAGGAAAGGCATAGATCTCAGGAAGCTCGAGCCCATGTCTTATCCGAGTCCTCTTCGTCCTCCATCTCTTAGAGTCGTCCTCAGTTGCTCCTTGTCTAAGCCACCACTTAGGGTTTCTCCAGTGTTCCTCCTCCTTCATCATCAGCTAGGTGTAGCCTCTGGATTCCAGAGTCATAACAGATAGTAGTTTAGTCATCCTGTATATGGGGGCTGTGCCCTCTGATAATATATATACAGGATGGTGTGGACTTGGGGTTTTCCCAGTCTTATCCTCTTGTAATATTAACCTGTCTACATGGGAAGTTCCACTTACTTCCCTTCCTTTGCCTAGTTAGGAGCTCTAGTCTCAAAAGCTCATATTGTCATTGCCATGGGCCTTCACCACTTGCCAGTTCAGTGAGGTATGAAGTACACTCAGTAAGGGGTACATAACAAACTTGAGGTAAAGATTGAGTTCTGTCATGTATTGGAGGATGTGGGCAGTATGAAGGCAGTGTGGTTTAGCATTAGGAGAGGAAATAAGAAGATCATCCATATAGTTAACCAGCCATTCTTCTGCAATCATATCATGGAAAAAATCATTTATAAATCACTAAAACATGGCAGATGAGTTATTGAGGCCAAAGAATATTACCATTAGCTTAAAAAGCCCTTTGTGTATAATAAAGGCTGCTTTTCATTGGTGTCTGTCCTTGATACAGATATTGTTATATTCCCAACAAATGTCAAACTTAGTGAATAGCTTTGCTTTGCAATGCTTATTGATGTGGTTGAAGATTAGGGGAAGTGGATATGCATTGCATATAGTGTGTTCATTGAGATATTAGTAGTCTTAGCAAGGATGAAGTTTGCCATCCTTCTTCTTGATAAAGAAAAAGAAAGATGCTTGGGGGAAGTTGAAGGCATGGATTTTTCCAGTCCAAAGGTTTTCTTCCAGAAACTCCTCATGTTATGATTCCCCTTTTCTTTTTCTTTTTCCTTACCATGTTTCACCTTCATATGCCTCAGATACTTTCTTGTTTATGTTCTGGAACCTTCCCCTTCTTTTATTCCAGAACATTCTCTGACTCATGCACTTTAACTCATAATCTGCTGACCTTACATGAGTCATTCCCTTGATACATGGACAGCTTCTCCCATATTTCATCTATTTCCACACAGATCTATTACTTAGCACTTATCATCCACATAACTCATCCAACTGAGTCTGAACCTTATTTCTCTGTACTATAAAGTAGTGTACTTTGCCTTTCTTCTTCTTACACTACTTCTACCTTCTACCCTTACCTCCTACATTGATTACTCAATACCTTGGTCACCTTGAGGCTACTCTCTCTTGGTAATATATTCCTTCTTAGTCCACACATTGGTATACAAGAGAAAACCCTTGAACTCTATTAATGCCAGCCATTAGTTGTACTTCACAGGCCAGCATACCTGTTATAGCTTGATACCTTATCTGAGCCCTCTTGCTGGTGTCATTCTTGTGTCATACCACTCCTTGCCCACAAGCTGACCCTTTATTGAGCTTATTCCCAGCAGTTTCCTCTTCTAAAGGTCTATGCTTGACCCTACCCAGATCTAGTGTAATATCTCAGTTGTCTGGCATTCTGGTGGGAATAAGGGGTAAACCTTACCTATCTTAGAGACAAATGTGTCCTTAAGATTGATCTCATGGTCATAGGATCTGCTGGGGGGCAGATAATCAAGTGTATTTGAAGTGTCCAAAAATACAGATGCAAATTCCTGGTATTCAGGTGGAAGTTTCATCTGAGGTTGGGCCTTTTTCGCCTTGATGGTGAGCTCAGTGGAAGTAATGAGTTTGGAAATAGTGACAGAGGATAAGAATGCCAAGCAGACATTTATAACTTGTGAAGAATGCCAGTGATAGAAACAGTCTTGAAGTGACTTCTTGAAGGTAGTATATTGCAAGTAGTTATCAAAGAGTTTTTTGTTGTTGAGGGTGGTTTCTTTGAAGCAGTATAGCTTTAGGCCTGGAAATGAGAAGATGTAACAATAAAGTTCCTTCAAGGAATCAGTAGCAGAGGGAATAGTAAAAGTACTACTTTTCCAATTGACAGAGGGGTTGGCATTATTCAGCCAGGGAAGTCCTGGAATTAAGGTCTCTTTTCCATATCCCATGATATAGCAAAGAGCCTTGATGGTAACAGATTGAATGCAAAGGACAACTTTGCAAGTATGGGTGATTTTTCCCTTGCTATTGGTGAAGGCATCCACATTTCATATGTGAAGAGCCTGGGAAAGATGAGTGGTTGGGAACTTGTGGTGGAATACAAATTCCCAGTTGATGCAGTTAATTTGGGCACCACTATCAACTAAAGCAGAAATGTCTATGATTTTTCTTAAGTGCTTGGGCAGGAAGACTTGTACTGGGATCTTGATTGCTTTTCTAGATTGTGATACAAGTACAGGAGCACAAGAAAAAGTAGAAGTTCCTTGTATAGGGAAGGTACTCTAATCTAAAAATTCACTCTTCCAACTTCAACCTCTTCTTCATCACTAATCTCTTCTATTCCAGATGGTTCTTCAGCAGAAACCTTCTTTACTTGAGGCTTCTTCAGCATGCTAGAAGAGAGGGAAGGAAAGACTGAATACTTGTCAGCAGAGTAACCAGGTTTTTGGCAGCAAAAACAGTGCTAATTCTTTTAGCAATGTTTACATTCTTGGGAAGTAAGTTTGTTGAGCTTTACAGAGTCAATGTCCATCACATTTGAATCTCTTTCAATCTGAGGAATTAAGGGGGAAGTGGAAGTCCAGATGAATACCCTGGATGTCTTTCTGCATTATTCAATGAACTTTAATTACTTATTGGCGCTATTGAAGTGGGCAGCCTTGAGATACCAGTCTGATATCTTACTAGATACTGTTTCCATGGAGTGAATGCAATAAAAGATCCAAGGAGCTAGTCCTGTCTCATAGTAGCTGATTAAGACAGAATTATCCTTGATTTTAGATGTTATAGCATGATTCTGGAACTTAGCTGTATACTTGGCAAGAGAAGAAGTCCATTCTTCTTTCTTGTTGAATTGCATTTGCATGTTGGCCAGGCAGTGGATGGCTAAACTGACCATATCTTGGTTCTGGAATGCTACCAGGAAGGCAGTGATTAGGTTGGTAAAAGACCCCATGGCTACTGAGGTGCCCTTGATGCATTGTTTTCAATAGGTGGCAGCCCAGGATTGGGCAGAGCCCTTGGTCATGTAAAAGAGGACAAATACTATGCACTTCTTGTCAGAGTTGTATATGGCCTGGTTAACAAAGAGGTAAAACTGGACAGAATGCATCCAAGTTTCAGCTTTAGACCTATCTTCATTATAGTGTTCTGAAGTTCTGAGGCAAAGCTTGGTGAATTTAGCAGTGGTAGTGAAGTTAGACATCAGGGTTCTAGAAAAGAAATAGAGGGGGTGGCAGCAAGTCAGAATTGGAAAGATGGAGCAGAGGTACTTGGGATCTGTAAGGAGGTTATAAGTTTATGGGCTATGGTTTGGTTAAAGTTCTGTTTCTCAGTAGAGGGAACAAGAATATCACCAATGGGATTCTTAGGTAAGGAAGTGCAGTGTGCTGGAGTTTCTTCTGTTTCAGAAGAATTAAAGGGGTCCTCTGCAGGAGATAATCTGTGTTCACCCCAGAGAAAGTCAAGGAATGTGGGTTGCTTGGATGGTATGGTAGGCAAGCTACAGCAATGGTAGTTACAAAAGTTACACTACTTCTTTTGTTACACTAGGCCTGGGTAGGATCAGGCATAGACCTCAAAAGAGGAAACTACAAGGGGATAAGCTTGACAAAGGGTTAGCTTATGAACAAGGGATAATGTGACACAAGAATAACACCAGGAAAATGCTTGGATAAAGAGTTGAGCTATAACAGGGATGCTGGCCTGTGGAATATGATCAATGACTTGGCATTGACAGAGTTCAAGGGGTTTCCTCTTGTGCACCAATATATAAACTAAGAAGGGATAGATTACCAAGAGACTATGAAGAGCTTAAAATAGCAAGGAAATGCTCAATATAGGAGTAGAAGCAAGTAGAGGTAAGAAGTAGCATAAAAAGAAGGTGTTATGGCAATGCCTAGCCATCCTGCCTTGTTACTCATGTCTTCCTTGGTGAATACTCTTATTCTATTCTGAATTGCTGATAAGGCTTTTGGCTAGTGGCCCTTAACTAGGCTGAGTAGAGAGAATGATACAATGGTCCTGTATAAAGCCTAGAGGACTCAGCAACCAAAGAAGTACTGCCTCATGAAAGCTATGGTGGATTCCTTCTTGAAACAAAATCACAGATCATGAGCTGTCTCTTGTATAAACCTTCAGCTAAGAGATTAAGAGAGCAAGACTGGATTTCCCCAGCATGGACCCCCTGTCTTATATATTGCTCAAGTCTGTACACAGACCAAGGACAGGGAGCCTACCCTAAACCTACACTATCTATGGTTACCAATAGCATAACTGTTATGTTTTCTCATTCTTTTCCTCTTTTTCCCTCACCATAGCTTTACTTTTGTGTGTCTCAGATGCTTTCTTGTTCATGTCCTGGAACTTCCACTTTTTTCATTCCAGAACATTCTCTAACTCAGCAGATATTACACATGATCTGCTTTCTTCATACTTAGTTATTGGGTATGACACTGTCATCCAATTCTCTCACATTCCATCCATTTCCACATGGATCATTAGTTATCTTCTATGACTCATCCAACTGAGTCTGAACCTTATTCTCTGTACTATATAAGTAGCATACTTCATCTCCTCTCTCTTCTTATGCTACTTTTACCTTCCTATCACCTGCACCATACCTAGTACCTTGCAATCCACTCTTAGTTTATGCATTAGTGCACAAAAGGGAACCTCTAGTCAACCCAGCCAATCTACTAGCCCAGCATTGCTAGTATCCTTGACCCTATTGTTAAGTCTTAGCCAATGTTATCCCTATAAGTTGCACCACTTCCAGAGCTGACCTTCATTGAGCTCTTCTAGTTACTCCCAGCCTAGTTCCCTCTTCTAAAGGTCTACACTTGTTCCTACCTGAACCAAGTGTAACAAAAGAAGTAGTATAACTATTGCAACTACCACTGCCATAGTTTGCCCACCATACCACCCAAGCAGGCTTCATTCCTCAACTCCCTCTGGGGCAAACACAGATCATCACCCACAGAGGACCCCCTTGATTCCTCAGAAGCTGAGAAAACCCCAGCATACTGCCCACCCTTACCTGAGGATCCCATTAGTGATATTCTAGTTCCCTCCACTAAGGAACAGGATCTCAATCAAACCCTAGCCCACAAACTCTTGTCTTCTCTACAAATCCCAAGAGTTCCCACTCCCCTGTTTCCAACTCCAATACACTGCCAACCCCTTTATTTCCTTCCCACTTCAAATTCTCCCACTTTCCCCATGTCTGACTCTGCAGCAACCACTAAGCCCACTAAGCTTCATCTCAGTACCCCCAAACACTACAATGGAGATAGGTCCAAAGCAGAAACCTGAATGAACTCCATCCAGTTCTATCTGTTTGTCAACCAGTCAGTATACAACTCTGATGAGAAGTGCATAGCCTTCACCCTCTCCTACATGATCAAGGGCTCAGCCCAATTCTAGGTGGCCACCTATCATAAACAATGCATCAAAGACATGCAGGTAAACATGGGGTCTTTCAATGACCTTGTGGCTGCCTTCCTCACCACCTTTCAGACTCAAGACATGGTCAGTGCAGCCATCCACTGGCTGGCCAACATGCAAATGAGAATGACTAAGAAGGGAGAATGGTCCCCTTCATTAGCCAAGTATATGGCTGAGTTTCAAAATCATGTCATTACTGCTTGAATTACTGAGCACTCCATCCTCATCAGCTACTACAAAACTGGACTTGCCTCATGGATTACTTGCCATATTCATGCCATGGAGAAAGTACCAACCAAGATCATGGATTGGTACTTCAAGGCCTTCCACTTCAACAGCACCAATGAACAATCCAAGCTCATTGAACAATGAAGAAAAAACCCCAGGACCTTCACCTGGACCCCTAGCACCCCCTTGACCTCTTGGGCTAACAAGGACCTGAATGCCATGGACATTGACACCATCAAAGTCAACAAACTTATACCCCAAGAATGAGAGCACTGCATCAAGAACAGGCTCCGCCTCCAATGCCAGAAGCCCAGCCATTATGCAGACAAGTGCCCTCATTTCTCCACATCTACCTGCACTCCAAGAAATAGCCCTCAAGTCAAGAAGATTGTTGTTGAAGAACTCTTAGAAATAGAAGAGGTTAATAACAAAGAAGCAGTAGAAGTTGAAAAAGTGGGTTTTTGAAGTGGAGTACCTCCTTTATGCAAGGTGCTCCATTCCCCTTGTTGTGATCCTCTCACAACTACCACTTTTACATCACGTGATCATGGGAACCCTACTCCTTTTTAGGATAACCCTAGCCTAGGGCTTAGCCAATACTTTACGAGTACTTCATGGTCAGTGGTCACATGACACATCTGAGGATCTTTCCTGGATCTGCCCAGGATCTTTCTGATTGTTATAACTCTGGAAACCAGAGGCTACACCTAGCTGAAGATGGAAGAGGAGTGACACTAAGAATAACCTAGTGGTGGCTCAGACAAGGAGCAACTGAGGATGACTCTGGAAGATGTAAGACAAAGAGGACTCGGATGAGACACATGCTCAAGCTTCTAAAGACCTCTGCCTCTGAAGGGCCTGGATTCCTAAGAAGAGCTTTGCTCTAAAGCCTAAAACTGCCTATAGCTGCAAGTAATAAAGTCTAAGGACTTTAGCACTCTGAGCTGGCCTTTATATACTACTCTAAGATGTGCACGGACCATGTACATCCGTGTCTACCCTGAAGTGGTACAGTAAGCTAGCCAGTAGCATAAAAGGCTTACTTGTGTAGGCCGTAAGGTAAAAGCATGGGGTGGGGATCAAGGATGAGGCAATGGCCTTGCGGATAAGGGTAAGTAATGGAAGAGAATAGGCATGGGCACAATGAGGACAGAGATCTCTGCCACAGATGAGATCCATCTCTAGATCTGTCAGATCCAATGAGATAGATGAGATCCATAATCAGGGAGATCAGGGGAAGATCCAGGGAAGATTCCTAGATGTGCCTCATGGCCACTAACCTTAGAGATACTCGTAGGTATATGCCAAGTCCTAAGTTAGGGTTTAGCCTGATAAGGGTTGGGATTCCCACGATCACGTGAGAATGAAAGTGGTCGTTGCATAGTTTGCAACACTGATCTACAAGAAAGAATCACCCATATCTGCAAAGTTGTCCTTTGCATCAAAACCTTCACCTCCAAGATTCTTTGCTATATCATGGGATGTGGCAAGGAGACCTTGATTCTAGGACTTCCTTGGCTGAAAGATGCCAACCCCACTGTTGATTGGAAAAGCAGCACACTGACTATTCCATCTGCCCTAGAAGCCTCAAAGAAACACTACTGTTCCAACTCAGCCCTTCCCAAACTCAAATAACATTGACCTTGAGAAACCACTATCACTAACAACAATCTTTTTGTTGATTACTTGCAACATGAGATTCCAGAGAAGTCTCTCCAAGACTGTCTCTACACCTGGCATTCCTCCTGAGTAGTAAATGTGTGTTTCACATTTCTTCCATTAGTTACTGTTGCTAAGCTCACTACCTCCACTGAGCTAGCCATCAATGCCAATGCCACCAAGCCCAAGACTGAATTACCCAAAGAATTTTGGAAGTTTACCTAAAGAACACCTTCATCCCAAAGATTGGTAAGGTTTACCCCTTATCCCCCCCAGAATGCCAGGCAACCAAGGAGTTTCTGGAAGAAAACCTCTGAGCAGGAAAGATTCACCTTTCCAACTCTCCCCAGGCCTCCTCCTTTTTCTTTATTAAGAAAAAGAATGGCAAACTTCATCCCTGCCAAGACTACCAATGCCTAAATAAACACACCATTCATGATGCCTACTCTCTCCCTCTTATCTCTGACCTTATTGACAAGCTTTAGAAAGTGAAGCTCTTCACCAAATTCAACATCTCATGGGGGTATAACACTATTTGTATCAAAGACAGACACCAATGAAAGGCTGCATTTATCATGCACAAAGGGCTCTTTGAGCTGATGGTAATGTTCTTTGGCCTAAATAACTCTCCTGCTACTTTCCAGTGTTTCATGAATGACTTCTTTAGAGACATGATTGCTAAAGGATGGTTGGTCATCTATATGGATGATCTCCTCATCTCCTTCCCCAACTCTAAAACCCACCATCTTTACACTGCCTGCATCCTCCAACACATGGCAGATCTTAATCTCTACTTAAAACTGGAGAAATGCACCTTTGCTGTTGAGGCAGTAGAATACCTCAGCATGATCATCCAACCAGGTGAACTCACAATGGACCCTGTCAAGCTCGATGGAATTGCCAAGTGGCCCATGCCGCAGAAGGTTAAGAACATCTGTTCCTTCCTGGGATTTGCTAATTTCTATAGGCAATTCATCCCCAATTACTCTTCCATTGCTTGTTCTCTTCTTGATCTCACCAAGAAGATGACTCCCTGGTCTTGGTCACCTGCCTGTCAGGAGTCCTTCAATTCTTTGAAGGCCCTTTTCCTCTCCCAACCTGTTCTCCAACTCTCCAACCTCTCCTGACTGTTTGCCATTGCCACTGATGCATTTGTATATGCCTCTGGTGGAATTCTTCTTTAAACCGATGCCAATAGAGACTGGCACCCCTGCTCCTATCTTTCACAGACCTTCTCCCCTGCTAAAAGAAACTACAACATCTACAACCACAAATTACTTGCTGTGATTTGTGCCTTGAAAGCCTGGAGACACTATCTCCAAGATTCCCCCCACATGGTTCAGATCTTTACTGACCATAAGAACCTTACCTACTTTAGGTCTCCACAGACCCTTAACCATCACCAAGCCCACTGGCTTCTCAACCTTGTGGATTTTGATATCCAGCTACAACACATCACTGGTTCCTCCCTTACTGGGCCTGATGCCCTCTCCTATTATTCAGACCTTTGCCCCAACTCCCCCTCAGACAACTCCACAGTCACCCTACTCCTGAAGACAATCTTCTGTCATGTTATCAATGCCACCCTTCACACCCACATCATGAAACACCAAGTTGGCAACCCCCTTTACCTCTCCATCCTTCAGAAATGGAATGGTCCCATGCACAATGAATTGCAATTATGCTTCTGTGATTGGCAACTTTGCAACACCATGCTTATATACTGCAACTGTGTGTACATTCCCCCTTATGAGTTACTTCATCACTCTATCCTCAAATGCTGCCATAATCATGAAACTGCCAGTCATCCCAGCTACTTGAAAACCTGCCAGTTGGTCCAAATAAAGTTCTGGTGGCCCAGCCTTGCAAACTACATTCGCAAGTATGTAGATGGCTGTGCTATTTGCCAGCAAAACAAAGTCAACACTTACTCTTCTCACCCTGCCCTCCACCCTATCCCTTCTGCTGCCCATTATCCCTTCCAGTAGATCTCCTGTGATCTGATCACTGACCTCCCCCAGTCCAGCAACTTCAATTCCCTGTTGGTCATGGTCAACCATGGGCTTACAAAGGGGGTAGTCCTCATCCCCACCAAGAAAATCACCACTGCCGAGGGCATCACAACCCTCTTCTTTGAAAAAGTCTACAAGCATTTCAGCCTATACAACAAAATAATCTCTAACTGAGGCCTTTAATTTGCCTCCGCCTTTGTCAAGGAGCTTGGGAAGCTTCTAAACTATGACCTCTCCCTTTCCACTGCTTACCATCCCCAGACAGATGGTGAAATGGAACAAGTCAACCAGAAGGTTGAAACCTACCTCCACATCT
The DNA here is from genome assembly GCA_038088935.1 of Pulveroboletus aff. viridisquamosus. NCBI lineage: Eukaryota > Fungi > Basidiomycota > Agaricomycetes > Boletales > Boletaceae > Pulveroboletus > Pulveroboletus aff. viridisquamosus. The sequence goes on from JBBPJW010001043.1 coordinate 10,339, forward strand.
TCTGTGAAGCTAATCCTTCCAAATGGGCAGAGAACATCTTCCATGCCAAATTCATCCACAACTGCTGCCCCCACTACATTACAAATCAATCCCTGTTCTACCTCCTCATGGGATATAAATCCCAAGCCCTGTCTTCTATTATTCCCAAAACACTAATGCCAGCCATGGCCAACTGGCTAAAACTTCTAACTGCAGCAAGGGATGAAGCCCTAGCTGCCCACACCCTTGCCTGCCAAACAATGGCTTCTAAAATCCACTCAAAATTTGTTCCTTTTCCCAAAGGAGCAAAGAAGTGGTTAGAAGCACAGAACCTAAAATGTTCTGTCATCCATTCCAAATTCACACTGAAATGAGAAGGGCCCTTTGTTATCATGAAAGTACTTTCTTCTGTAACCTATAAACTCTGCCTCCCCATCACATGAAAGATCCATCTGGTTTTCCATGCTTTCTTGTTATCACTCTATTGCAAAAATGCTGTCCATGGGAAGAACTTCCTGGCTCCACCCCTGGACCTTGTAGAAGGTCAAGAAAAATATGAAGTTGAGCAGATATTAAAACATTGTGGCTTACCTTCTTCCTGCTCCTTCCTGATCTGATGGAAAGGATACTTTGCAGAAGAAGACTCATGGAAAGCTGAGTCCAACCTTGCTAATGCCTCCAAGCTTCTAACTGCTTATAAGAAGTTGAACTCCCTTGTCTCCCCCCACACCAAGTCTCCCAAACAAAGACCTCCCTGCTGCTGAACATGTTCAACAACACAAACTCCCTCATCTCCCCCCACACCAAGTCTCCCAAATGAAGACCTCCCCACTGCTAAACATATCCAACAACACAAACTCTGTCTTCAACCCTGCCTCCAATATCCCATCCTCACCTACCCAAGAAACCCTTAACACCATGTTTCCCATATGTGCCCATGTATCCCCCTCTGGAAAAATAGTTGTCTCCACTAGTCCCTCACCATTTCTCCCTCTACTTTGCTCATAGATAGTTTCCCCATTGAGAAATGGAACCCATTCCCATCATATTGTCCCCAGTCCCTATATCCTTCACAAATACCCCATCATCTCCCATTGTACTCCCTGTCCCACTTCCCATGGCATGTGTCACCACCCCCCATTCTATTACTGTGGTCAATCTCCCTATCACTGCCCATGCTCTATGCCCAGGTGATCACAACAATATCTACAGCATAGGACTTAGGTCCTTTATCTTCAACTCCCACCTATCTGTTGCCATCAGCTCACACCTTGACATGTATTTCCCTCTGTGGGCCCTCTATTGCCTCTACCACCAGGTAGAGAAAATGTCTCTTATCACCCAGCTCCTCTGCCACACTACCAATGTCAACACCAATGCCATCTGCACTGGACTTAAAACCATTTACTGCCAATTATCCTTCATTTTCGACAACTTGACTTACCAATTGGAATTCAGTGAGTTTCTCATGGACCTCAACCAATTCAAACAGGAATCCTCCACAGCTCAACAGCACTTACCTCCAACATGCCCCACTATCTCCTCCACATTCTCTTCACCACTTACCCCCAAGGAAATGGACCTGGTCTCATGCACTGAGGTCTGGTGGTCTGATCACAATGGTTGAGCAATGCTTCTGTTATGACTCTGAATTCCAGAGGCTAAACCTAGATGAAGATTGAGAGGAGGAACATGAAGAGGAAATTCTAGAGAAGGCTCTGAAAAGAAGCAACCAAGGAGGGAACAATGAAGGAGGACTCAGAAGAGACTCATGCCCATGCAACTAAGGGCCTAATCTTGAAAGGGCTGAGATCCAAAGAAGTGCATAAAGCAAAGTACAAAGTAATTAAGTCTGAAGAAACATAACTACCTGTACCCACCCCTTATATATGGCCTAGGAAGGCACAAAGACCAACTACTACTAGCCTATCCTAAGATACTGCTATCTATGGACACCAATAGCAGTAAGGTTGCACTATTAAATAGGAGAGGTAAAGGCATGGAGTGGGAATCAAAAGTGAGGCAGTGGCCTTATGGATCAAGGGAAGGAAATAAAAGAGAAGAGAAGATCTCGTGATAGAAGATTAGGGTTACATGAGGACAGAGATCTCTGCCACAGATAAGATTATGGAAGTAGATCCAAGAATCTGTCAGATCCATGGAGATACAACTAGATCTAGATTGGAAAGATCCATGGGCAGATCCTGGGAAGATCCTAGATCCTAGTCACATGACCACTGACCATAAGGTACTCATAATAAATAGCCAAGCCCCAGGCTAGGGTTAATCTGAAAATGAGTATCATTCCCACAATCATGTGATGTGAAAGTGGTGGTTGTGCAAGATGCATAACAGCTTCCCCCCAGTCATCACTATTATGAGGGATATTTTCAATGCCATGCCCTGGGCCACCAACAGGTTCAATGCCCATCCTACCAATGCCCTATCTGTCTCCAATGGCAACCCGGCCATAATCAAGCTTATTGCCCATTTCACTGACCTCAATCTCAGCTGTCCACCTCTTTCTCTTCCTCCCAGTCCACCTGCTCCTCCTACTCCTCCCAATGCTCTAGAGGCTCCTACCACCATGCTCCCCACACTCACTTACCCCCTCTGCCTTTTTATCACACCAATAACAACAACAATAACATTATTGATGACATTGGCTGGGCAAATATCACAGGCTCCCCAGCAGCCTATAACTAGTGGTCAGATAGGAACATCTAACATACAAAGGGGGTAATGTTATGTTTCCCCATTCTTTTCCTCTTTTCCCCTTGCCATAGCTTCACTTTTGCACATCTCGGACACTTTCTTGTTCATGTCCTGGAACTTCCACTTCTTTTGTTCCAGAACATTCTCTGACTCAGCAGATATTACACATGATCTGCTTTCTTCATACTTAGTCATTGGATATGACACCATCACCCAATTCTCTCACATTCCATCCATTTCCACATGGATCATTAGTTATCTCCTATGACTCATCCAACTGAGTCTGAAACTTATTCTCTGTACTATATAAGTGAAACGGGTGACTATCCATTCTGTCTTGATACTCAAGTCAACCTTGGTGGATGCTCCTAATCTATCCTTGATAACTGCTTGGGCTTTTGTGCTAGTGGCCCAGAACTAGGGAAAGGGAAAGCGATGAGTTCCTGGGCCCTTGTATAAACCAGAAAGCTTAGACAGTGAATAAGAGCAGAGGTGGAATTCTTCTTGGATCAAGACCAGATATCACTGCTGTAGATCTAGGTTAAAGGTCAAGAGAGCAAGACTGGGTTTCCCCAGCTTGTACCCCCTGCCTTATATATTGTCAAGGTCTGTGCACAGACCATGTACAGGAGGTCTACCCTAAAGAGTGCTATCTATGGACACCAATAGCTAAAGTAGCTCCTACCTCTAAATAGATATATGAGAAGAGAACATGGGGCAGCAATGAGAAGTGAGGCAGTGGCCTCATGGATCTAGGGAAGGGAATGGAAGAGAAGCCACACCATGAGGATGTGAGTGGAATGGAAGAGCACAGGTATTGATCAATGAGATGGACATGGCCACCATAAGGTCAAGGAGATTTAATCTGGATCTCTGCCACAGATCATATCCTAATCTAGATCAAGAGATCAGATATCATTGGAGGGATCTAGATCTCATCTGAGATCTGCCACATCATGTAACCAATACCTAATGCCAGGAGAATACTCTGAATTAGAACTTAGCCTTAGCCTAGGGTTTGCCTTGTAAGGCTACTCATTTGCATGATCACATGCTCCTGGCACATGACCAGTTGCATTACATGCTCCTAAGCTCTCACGGTCACATGAGACTGTCATGTTAGGTTGGTACTATAACAATAAGTAGCATACTTTATCTCCTCTCTCTTCTTATGCTACTTTTACCTTCCTATTACCTGCACCATATCTAGTACCTTACAATCCACTCTTAGTTTATGCATCAGTGCACAAAAAAGAACCCCTAGTTAACCCAGCCAACCTACTAGCCCAGCATTGCTAGTATCCTTGACCCTATTGTCAAGTCTTAGCCAGTATTGTCCCTATAAGTTACACCACTTCCAGAGCTGACCTTCATCAAGCTCTCCTAGTCACCCCCAGCCTAGTTCCCTCTTCCAAAGGTCTACACTTGTTTCTACCTGGATCAAGTGTCACAATAACTAGATCTATTAAATAGATAAGGGAAATGCATGAATTGGATATGAGGAATAAGGCAGTGGCCTCATGGATCAAGGAATAGAATGGAGAGAAGCCACATCATAAGAATATGGGAGAATGAAAGGCACACTGATTGTTAATCTATGAATGAAATATGGCCACCATAAGGCTGAGAAGATTCCATCTGGATCTCTGCCACAGATCAGATCCTAATCTAGATCATAAGATCAGATATCCTTGGAGACTGGATCTAGACCTTATCTGAGATCTGCCATATCATATGACTAATACCTGGTATAGGGGAATACTCTGATAATTAGGACTTAGCCTTAGCCTAGGGTTATCCTTATAAGGCTACTTGTTCACATGATCATGTGCTTCTGATCACATGACTATGCAATCATTTGCATCACATGCTCTACAGTTCTCATGGTCACATGCTATGAACCATCATGTTCACTAGCCACATAACAAAAGGAAGGCAAAGTATGCTACTTTATAGTACAAGTAATAAAGTTCAGACTCAGTTGGATAAGTCATAAGGATGATAAATGCTGAATAACTAATCCATGTGAAAATAAATGGAACATGGAAGAAGTAGTTCACTTGTAATACTGGATAACTTACACAAAGAGAGCAGATTATAAGTAATAGTGGCTTAGTTAAGAAATGTTCTGGAATAAAAGAAGTGAAAGGTTCCAGAACAGAAACAAGAAAGCATTTGAGATATGTGAAGATAAAACTAAGGCAAGGAAAAGAAAAAAGATAGGGAAATCATAACAATAGTATATCAGTGCCCTACCTGCTTGTAATGGCAATCTGGCCACAACCAGGCTCATTACCCTTTTCACTGCCCTTCACCCTAGCAGTCCACCTCCTTCTTCTCCTTCTCACATGGCTCTTCCTCTTTTCATGGCTTTTCCCACAGCTCCTCTTACTTCTGGCATTCATGTGGTTCCTACTGCCATACTCCCCTGTCTCTTTCACCCCCTTCACCTTCTTATCACACTGATAATGATAATGTCATCAATAACAATAAGATTAGCTGGGGCAATATCACAGGCTTCCCTGCTCCCTCTTTCTAGCTGCCTTGGATGTTTAACTGGGTCATTGAATGTACTGGAGGGGTAATGTTATAATCAGTCCCCTTTGTTTTCTTTTTCTTTTGTCCTAGCTTCAGACTTCACATATCTCAATGCTTTCTTGTTTCATTCTGGAACATTTAGACTTCTTTCATGCCAGAACTTCTTTTTAGTCAATGGATATTACTCACTATCTGCCTCCACCATATTCCATCTGTTTCCTGTTTCCACATGGATCACTTAGTCATTTTAGTCATTCATGTTGACTTATTCAACTGAGCCTAAACCTTATCTATAGTAATATAAGTAGCATACTTTACCCTTTATGTTTCTTATGCTACTTCTACCTTGTCTTACCTTAACTTGCTTATCCCACCTTGTTCCTCTCAAGAACATTGTTAGAACCCTTAGCCTACTTGCAACTATTGTTGGCAAGCATTTCTTTGTCCTTGACTAGTCTCAGTGTCCTAGTCTCATCCCTAACCTTTACTAAGGAACCATAGTGCCATTCTGCATTTGCATCATCACTCTAGTCTTAGGCTAACTCTTGTTGAGCCTTTCTCTTAGCCTTAGCCCACAAGGTCTATGTTAGTCTCTATCCAGGCCTAGTGTAACAGGAAGATTTCTCTCAAATCTCACATCAAAAACAAAGCAGATCATGTTACGGCTCCAGCCTAACACAACGGTCGCACGTGACCGTGGGAACTTCAGAGTGCGTGATGCGCTGGTCACATGATCAGTTGCACGTGATCGTGCGAACGAGTAACCAGATAAGGCAAGCCCTAGGCTAGGGTTACTAGTCCTAATACGAGTATTCCCCAAGTATCAGGTATTGGTCACGAGATGTGGCAGATCTCCAGATGGAGATGCAGATCTAATCTGTGGCAGAGATCCGATGGATCTCCTGCACTGCCTTTCCTCTAGATCTCTATCGGGTACACTTCCATTCTCCCACATCCTCATGGTGTGGTTCCTCT
>JBBPJW010001044.1:0-12273 GCA_038088935.1 Pulveroboletus aff. viridisquamosus
GGCGACAAAAGGAGTCCATATGGCTAGGTACATTGCGATATTGTGGCGTCGCAGACCGCGTGCATATCTGCTAGGAATGATGCATTTTGCGTTCCTGGCTGCGTGCATGCTTGCCAATTCTAACATGGCATTGCAAGTGATGATGCAGAGGCAAGAGAGTGTTTGAGAGTATCAAAGGCAGTTTGACACAGATCTGTCCAAAGGAAGGAGCATTTGTCAGATGTGAGGGCATTTAGTGGGCATGCAAGAGTTGCAAAATTGCGGATGAAACGTCGGTAGAAGTTGAGGAATCCAAGGAAGCCCCGCAACTGCTTTCTTGTCATAGGAACAGGCCAGTCTAAAATTGCGCAGACTTTATGGGGATCCATGTGAACCTCATTGTAAGATATGACAAGCCCGAGATATTCTGTTTCCAGTTTGTTAAAATCACATTTATCATGTTTGAGGAATAGCTTGTTGTCTCGGAGTATTTGAAGAACCTTTCGGACATCATTATGATGTTCATCAAGAGTGAAGGAGAAAATCATGATGTAATCCATGTATATCATGACTTTCCCCTTGTTGATGAGCTCCCAGAAGAGCCAATTCATCATTGTCTGAAAAGTTGCAGGGGAATTGATTAGTCCAAAGAACATCACCAGGGGTTCGAATAATCCATGGTTTGTGCAAAATGCTGCTTTCCATTCATCCCCTCTTTTAGGCACACATTGTTATATTCCCACTGAATATTGAGTTTGGTGAAGTGTTTAGCACCCTTTAACTTATCCACCAATTTGGTGATTAGGGGAAGAGGGTAGCGATTTTTTATTATGATTGCATTTAGCTTTCAATAATCCTGTACAGGATGAAGCTGACCATCTTTTTTCTTGACAAAGAAGGAGGCAGATGCAAAGGGTGATTTTAAAGGTCAGATCCTTCCGGATTTGAGATTCTCTTTAAGAAAGGTGTCAAGCTCTCATGTTCACTAGGGAATAAGTTGTATGTTTTGCAATCCATCAAATGGTCCCCAGGAATAAGCTCTATTGCATGATCCTAAAGACAGTGTGGTGGGAGTTCATCAAAACTTTCCTTTGTGAAGACATCTTTATAATCATGATAAATTGAAGGAATGGTTTCCTTGAAGGTAAGTGGCTTCTTTGCCATATTGACAGCTGCTGCAATATTGGTGAATATGTTTCTGATTTCCAGCCAAAGTAATTGTTCTCCCCCAGACAAGTAAACTTCCACATCATCATAATACTCAACTGGACTAGGGATATAATCATTGTTGCATTGGAATTTGACTGTTTCTAATTTCCAATCAATCTTTGAATTATGTTGGTATAGTTAGTTATGTCCCAGAAAGACATCATTTGTTCCAAGGTCTGTAATGGCCAATGGAATCCATTTCTTATAAGTACCAATTGTTAGTTTAGCAATAATGAAGTCCTTGATTTGGCCTCTCATGTTCATGGTTCCATCAGCATTGTAAACTGGTATTGGATAGGGTAAGGCATGCATTTCAATGCCTTTTATTTGTACTAAAGACTTATTAATAGAGGACCTGGTACATTCAGAGTCAACAAGAGCTATTATTGACAGGGTATGAGCATTAAACAGGGAGAGTTCTGCCTGTAGCTCAAGAGAATCAGGGGAGTAATCAGCTTTTTGGACATAGGCTAGCTTTTGTTGCAGATATAAGAAAGCCCACTGTGCATACTCATTATCTAGTGTCATGAGTTCTTGCAGAAGCTGCAAGTTTACTTTAGATTGATAAGATATATGCATGAAGAATCTCAGATGTTGGAGGGATTTCTGTTTACTGGAATTTTTGATTGTATTTCAGATCCAATGGACTAAGTAGAGGTCAATGGAGTTCATCCACTGATGATAAGGGGGGCTCAGTTTCAGAACATGAGCTGGTTCAACCTTGGTGGCAGCACACTGCAGCTGAGCTGGTTATTTGGAGTTATCAGACATCTTTTCACATATTTAATAGCAAGGACTGGGAATTTATTCAGATTATCAACATGTAGATAGGAGAAGGTTTTGTCCATAGATTATGGAGCTTTAGTGCAACCCATTACTGAGTTCCTTGGCAAAAATCCAGTTTTCTTATTTGTTCAGCAAGGTTTTTGGCAGTGGTATATTCAATGTTGTTTTCAAGGATGTTTATTCTATAGATATAATATGGTTGGGAAGGGTGTGCAGCATATGGCCATACTTCAGAGTATTTTGTGCATTTCCCTTTAGTGTGGGCTTTTCTGATATTTATTGGGATTTCTTGACCAGAAAATATCCCAGCTTGATTTGGATATATCATATTCTTTGTGGTCTGTGGGATACTTGCAGTTGCTATGGTAGACTATGCTCTTGGGGTCCAGGTTTTCTTTTGGAGCTCTTGGAGCCCAGAGTGGGATTTTCTTGTTGCAATCTCCTTGAGGGCTGCTTTTGCTTTCACTAGTGCTTTATTTTAAACAATAATATTATGATTGTCAAGAAGATTCATTTATGATTGCTCAACAAATTCTGCCTCAATCAATAGTTGCTTTATTCTAGTGAAAAAGTCTTTAACTAAGTCTCTTCCCTGTTTTAGCTTTATTAATTCTCTCTCAGCATCTCATTGTGGGGTAGCTGATCAATATTGCTTGCAGAGTTCTTCTGCAAACTGCTGGAAGGTTTGTGTGCCAGGTATGCCTTAATCATAATATAGATCTGCAAAGTGATCTGTAGAATTATTACCTCTTATATATAATAGCATTATGTGGATTTTCTGACAATCTGTTGGTTCCTCCTTGAATTCATTGATATACTGTTGGATAGTCTGCCACCATTGAACAAATTCTTATCACCTGTAAAGTTATTAGGCTTAGCCACAAGTGACTTTCCAGGTTAAAATGATGATGGTGGGCCTGGGGAATGGCCAGGTGTGGGTTGGCAGGATGTGGCAAAATCCCAATCATAGGCAAGAGTGGAAGATAAGGATGGTGAGTGTTTGGGCCTGGAGAGAGTAAATAAGGTATTTGGATTAGGCTAATTTCAGTGGTAGAAAAGAAGGTAGAGGAAGTCCTGCTAATTGAGGATTAGTAAGTGCTTGTTAGTACAATTTAGTATAATGAATCCAGAATTCCTCCATGGTTTTAGCAGGTGGAGCAGGAGTGGAGGGGAATGGGATCCTGGTTGCTGAGATTGGCCAGAGAGGGCAGAGTACTGCAATAGTGACCATAGCAGGAAGTCAAGATTCACTGCAAGGTTATGCATGAAAAGTGGCATGAGAAGCAGATGAAGTGGGATATGGAAAGGACATTTCTATTGCATTAGAATATTGAAAGAACAGCTAATGGGCAGGAATTAAAATAACAAGTTATCTGGACTTGCAAATGGCAAGCTGGTGATAGAGGTAATAGACAGAGTGTTGCAAATCATGCAATGACCACTTTCATCCTCATGTGATCGTGGGAATCCCAACCCTTATCAGGCTAAACCCTAACTTAGGATCTGGCATATACTATATGAGTATCTCTAAGGTTAGTGGCCATGAGGCACATCTAGGGATTTTCCCTGGATTTTCCCTGGATTTTCCCCTGATCTCCCGATCTTGGATCTGACCATCTCCGTGGATCTGACGGATCTGCCAAGGTGATCTCATCTGTGGATTGAGATCCCTGTCCTCATTGTGTCCATGCCTCTTCTCTTTCATTCCCCCACATCTTACAAGAGGCCCTTTGCCTCATTCCTTATATCCAATCCATGCATATTCCATATGGCCTACACGAGTATGCCTCTTATGCTACTGGCTGGCTTACTGTACATATTTAGGGTAGACACGAATGTGCATGGTCCGTGCACATCTTAAAGTAGTATATAAAGGCTGAGCTCAGAGTGCTAAAGTCCTCAGACTTTATCACTTGACAGCATAGGCAGTTTAGGCTTTACAGAAAGCTCTTCTTAGGAAACCAGGCCCTTCAAGAAAGGCATAGGAACTAGGCAGTCTTGAGCATGTGTCTCATCCGAGTCCTCTTCATCCTCCATCTTCCAAGAGTCATCCTCAGTTGCTCCTCGTCTGAGCCACCACTTAGGTTCTTTCCAGTGTCACTCCTCCTCCAACATAGTCTAGGTGTAGCCTCTGGTTTCCAGAGTCGTAACACAGAGAAAGTAGAAGAAGGCAAAAACAGAGAGAATATGGGTGCTTGAAAGTGCAGAGATAAATCAGTACTCAGTTCAAGAGAGAGAGAGAAAAGGAAATCCTTGAAATTATTGTTATACACTGGCACTACTCAGCTAGGGGCTATTTTTTATTCTTACCCTAAGCTAAGTTCTTTTTACTATTTACTATCTTTGACCACTTTCTTTGGTCTTATCTTATCTTATCTTATATCTTATCATGCCATAAGGTTAGATCTAGCCTGGTCTAGCCTTTGTACCTCATATAGCATAACCTTTTATCTTATTATAGCCTAGACTTTCTTTAATGTTATGGCCTAGCCCTTTAATATCATACCTTACCTTTGCCTTGCTTTCTTTTACTAATTACTCCCTATTTACCATTGGTTTCTATTTAGTTTCCCTTTGCCCTATTTTCTTATTTAGCATTGTTCTCTATATACCAGCTATCTTATTGTTATGCACTTAGCAAACACTGATGGTTTTTTTACATGACCATGGGACTCACCTGCCTTATAAGGATATACTCTAGGCTTAGGTTTGATTTGTTATATTAGAGTATTTCCTTGCTCATGGATTAGTCACATGATATGGCAGATCTCAGATGAGATCTAGCTTCCCTTTCATTATTTCACATTCTCATAATGTGATTCTCTTCTATTTCCCTTGATCTGCAAGGCCACTGCCTTACTCCTAACTCATGCCCTATGCCCTCTTACCTTATTTAAGAAGATATAAGTGGTTACTGCTATTGGTGACTATAGGTAGTAAATTACTCATCCTGTGTACAAGGCTATGCCTTCTGGTAATATATATACAGAGTGGGCAAGACCTGGAGTCTCTCTAGTCTTGATCACTTGTATCTTACTTCCCTTTACTTGGGCACTTCAGTGTTAACCTGAGTTACTCCCTCTTCCTTCCTCTCTAAAGCCTGAGCACTTACTGGCGTTAACTCAGGTTATCCCCCTTCAAGATTCACAAGCCTAGTTCAGGGCCACTAGTGCAAAAGCCCTCTTGTTGTTGTTTATTGTCTGTTACTCACCAGTTGTTGCTAGTATTCAGATTGCACTCTTGGGATGCATAACACTCATATACTTCTTATGGCCTGGTCCATGCACATCTTGTAGCAATATATAAAGGGGCAAGGGCATAGACTGGTTTTCCAGTCTAGAGCACTTGTTTACTTGTTTACCTTGTTCTCTAGTGCCTCCTCTAGGCTGCCATTCTTTTGTTTTCTTCAGTTTTGGGCATTCCCCAAGGTGGTTTCCTCTTGCTGTTGGTCTAGATCCATAACAATTATAACAAGATCTTTCAACCACAAGCACTGGAAGAGAGGACTGATATAGCAAAGGAATGAAATTCTGAGGATGGGCTATTAGCTACTATACATGGGGTTCATATACCATCAATTCCTTATAATCTAGATAGAGTGTGAATCTTGGATAAGGCTATAATATTGGGTATGTGAGAGATCTGAAGGAAATGGAGAGAAATAATAAGGCTATGATATTGGGTATATAAGGGACCTGAAGGAAATAAAGAGAAAGAATGGAAAAAAGCTTTTTAACTACATGTTCTGTTTTAAAGGCTTACATGAGCATCCTGCACAACAAACACTTCCATAAATCACTTTTGCCTGTGTACAACAAAAATGGCCTGGCTAGTAGTGCTATTGATGATATATGCATATCTATTGGTGTCATAGCAAAGTCAGATAGTGAAGGTTTTGGCAGCCTTACTGGAACTGTTTGCATTAGCATCAGGAGATTTACAAGGATCTATTTTGGGCTAATTATGGCTATTTTGGCTTATCACAGCTTGTTATACAGCACTGAGCACACTGAGCAAAAATAGCTGGATTAGCTTGTTAGCCATGAACTAAGTAGGCAGTTGCAGGGTAAGTGGGTCATGTTATGACTCTGGATCCCAGAGGCTAAACCTAGATGAAGAGCAAGAGGAGGAACACAAAAGGGAAAACCTAATGGAGGCTCTGAAGAGAAGCAACCAAGGAGGGATTGATGAAGGAGAACTTGGAAGAGACTTATGCCCATGCAACTATGGGCCTATCCTCAAAAGAGTTGGAATCCAAAGAAGTGCTTAAAGCAAAGTATGAAGTGATTAAGTCTGAAGAGACTTGACTACCTATATCTGCCCCTTATATATGGCCTAGGGAGGCACACAGACCAACTATACTAAGCCTACCCTAAAGTACTACTATCTATGAACACCAATAGCAGTAAGGTTACACTATTAAATAAGAGAGGTAAAAGCATGGAGTGGGAATAAAGAGTGAGGTAGTGGACTCATGGATGTAGGGAAGGAATGGAAGAGAAGAGGAGATCTCATAAAAGAAGATCAGGATTATGCATGAGGACAGAGATCTCTGCCACAGATGAGATCATGGAAGTAGATCTGAGGATCTGTCAGATCCATGGAGATACTACCAGATCTAGATGGGGAAGATCCATGGGCAGATCCTGGATCCTAGTCATATGACCACTGATCATAAGATACTTATAAGAATAGCCAAGCTCCAGGCTAGGGTTATCTGAAAAGGAGTATCGTTCCTACAATCATGTAATGTGAAAGTGGTAATTATACAAGATGCATAACAGGTCATATATGGGAGATATGTCAATATAATGACTTTGATACTATTATTTTACCCTTAGTGCACAAAAAACACTATTTTTATTCTAACATCTTTACAAAGACACTTACTGTTCTCAGGTTCAATTTATAAATTTAGACCATGGCCCTTCATATACTATGCATTTTTCCTGATTTTTTCTAACATGCATTAAGCATAGACTGACTCTGATTTTTGCTATCTTTTGTACAACTTATGCAAACAATACCACACTTAAAGGCCTATAGGTTCTTTTTTGATACTAAGAAGGATATTTAAATTTGTTATAGATATGCTCAAGTATAACAATCTACATTGACTTGTTTATTAAGAATTAATTCTGCAACTTTATTCTGTGAGCATTATTCTCTTTCAGTAACCTCAAAAAGTATTAGTATTTCAATATTGAATATAAATTTAAACTATAAAGTGTCCTGCAAATATCTGTGGAAATTTTGTTTTGCTCTGATAAAATTAAATATTGTACTTACTCTTGGCTACCATTTGGCCCAGTGGCTATGAAAATATAACCATTTGAAAATAAAGGCTTTATTGGAATTGAAATGCAAGATAATTGCATTAAGCTTATCTTTAACTCTAAACTAGGGTACTAAAATAGCATTTCTGCCATTAGCTATTAAAATGGGACCTTGATGGATACAACAATGGCTTGATACTGGCTTAAAGAAGCTATCCAGGCAATGAAATAAAATGAGGTTAGGAAGTAATATTAGATAATCTTCCAGAGAAAGGACTTCAAGTATACTGTTATAATGCTTTTTCTTTTTTTGATCACATGACTTTATCTTATCTTCCTCATGTGGTTATCTAATCTTTTATCTTATCAGGGCACATGACAGATCACATGATCCAGGGCATAGGGTTAGCCTCATGTCTTCAGTCCCTATGTTTCCTTTTATTTCTGCTGCTTCTCTTCTATTCCAGAAGCTGGGCCCTTGATGGTTCTCATGAGAGCTTCTCTTCTTTTTGATCCCTGTGCCTCATGCATGGGAATATTCCCTTCAGGGTTCTGGTTTGTGTGCAGGATGCTGTAGTATAAATACTGTAGCCTTAACATCTCAAGACTTTAGTCTTAAGCACTTGTAACATTACTCATGTTAACTTGGGCCTCCTCTTGATCCCTTTTCTCTTTGTGAGCTTGTGGCACTGTGATCTCACAGTGCATAACATATACTAGACTTAAGTGTCTAGTTCATGCCTGGAGGTTTTATAATCTGTTATAACATAATATGCACAGATCACAGGGTTCTGTTACTTGACTGTAATAATCAAGGCTGTAAAGGTTAAAGGACTAGTAGTAAGAGTATTTCACTAATATGAGTAGCTATAAGGTAAATGGGAGTATAGATACTATAAAGGTGGGCTAAGGTAGAAAATAATGGTGTGCATTATAACAGGTACTTTCCTTAATGGGTACTACTATAATAACAAGTGTTGGTTTGGGGCTAGATCCAATGAGAACTAGACAAGAGTAAGAAGTTAAGGACATGTATGAAGCTATAAGATTTAAATGTGTTATTGTTAAAACTGGGTGTTAAAACTTAGTTAACTTCTGATAGAGTTGAAACTCCTTGTTTTAAATATACTATTAGAACTTAGAATTTCAAAGAAGAGAAAAACTTCAGAAATAAACTCTGGATTTGAGTGCACTAGTGGGGCTTAAAACATAGAAGGAGATATAGCTCTGGAGGCTTCCAGGGAAGTTTTCCTTGATTGAATGGAACTTGGCTTAGCTTATATGATAGCCCTTGCATAACTTGGTGTCCTGATTCACTAAGGGGTCAAAAACAGAGAAGAGAGTGGTCTCATGGCTTAACACAAGGGATAGGCAAGAAAAGAAGTATTAGGCTTAGTTATAATAAGAGTAGATTTATAAGATTTTTTTTAGGAATATCATTAAAATCTAAAGGTACTCCAGAGTAATCTGGAGGGTCAGAGGGTAAGCTGAAAAGCTCAGTCAGAGTGAGAATGAAGTCAGAATGGGGGGGGTGGGACAATATTCAAACTGAGATACTATATACAAAGGTACAGTACTTATAACTTTGAAGTTGCAAAATATCTAAGAAAGAAAAGGAGATAAGACTGGATTTATCTCAGAAGTGAGAGCAGTTGTCAATGCATTTTAAAGACAAATGGAGATATTAGAGATGATAGCATCAAGTTATGTCAGACTGAAACTGAATAATAATAGAAAAAGACAAGGAGAAATAAGAAACAGGAATAGGAAGTGACAGCAGAATAAAGTTCAGAGTTGTAACAGAGTAGCTCAAAAAAGATGAAGTGAGAACTAAGATGTACTAAATAACTAAAAACAGAAACAGACTAGAGTTAGAGTTAAATCAGAAAGGGAACTAAGAAACAAAGGAGCTTGTACTGATAACTGGGTAAGAAGAGTGCAAGTGTAACTGGGATGGAATGAAGTGGTAATGAAGGGCCAGAGGTGCATGAAGGAGAATTGGGGAGCTAGAGTAGCTTGCTGGCAAGCTCTGAGCATGAGTATCAAGTATAAGATGGGCCGGAATTGGATTTGAATTATAAAATATAACATATAGCCTAGATCAATCTAGACCTGTGATATGTGAAGAAGTAAAGTGTAAAGAAGTGAAAGAGTAAGATGGTAAGGGTTACCACAATCATGTGATGTAACAGTGTAAAGAGTCAAAGAAAATTAGAAAAATAAAAAAAGTAAAGAAAAAATAAAAGCATTATAATAGGAATGCTTTATGTACTTTTGATTATTAGAATATAACTAGTACTTGGTATAACCACCCTTTGCTTTAAGGACTGCTTTGACCCTTCTAGACATGCTTTTAGTCAATGCCTAATACTTCTGCACTGATATCTTCCTCTACTCTATTTTAATTCTATTCCAAAGCTCCTCTATTTTTTAGGGGAGTTTTTATACTCAGCAAGTCTTCTCTTGAGGTATTACCAGAGATATTCAATAGGATTGAGATTTGAAAACTGTGAAAGCCATATTATAATTCTAAAATTCTATCTCTCTAGCTACTTCTTGTTATAATTTTCTTTTTTCTTCATCTTTTCCTTTGCTTTGCCACCATTACTCTAGTATCCTGAACTCTTTGCAAATCCACATTGCAAATTCAGGTACTATTTCAAGTCTGTCAAACTTAGATGATTTGCAATTGACATTGCAAATCTTACAAAGCATGTTTTATCTTTTTATTTCATATTTCTGATGCACTTTATTATTCTATTTGTTGTGCTTTATTAGATAACCCCTTTTCTCACTTATCCTATGTAAATCCCATTTTTTCTTTAGACCAACAATGGCCAACCTTGTAGTATAAAGTAGCATACTTTGCCTCCTGTCTTCTTATGCTACTTCTACCTTTTCATACCCTGTACCTGCATATCTAGAGTCCACAATATTACCTTGCAGTATCAAGTCTGCTTATTGTCTGCCAGTATCCAGCTGACCCTTTATCCACAATCTAGCAAGTACAGGTTATTTCCCTTTTACTGTTAAAACTTATTCCAAGACATATAACAAGAATTCAGATAATGGATTCTGAGTACAAATACCCTAATGGGACTTGGCTCATGGGGGATAACATACTCCAGAAATTTCCAAGAAAATCTAAAGGGAATTCAGAAGGGTTGAAGATAATTCTTGCTAGATTGAATGGGACTTGGCTTTATCTTATGTGGTGCACTCTTGCAAAACCCAGTGTCCCAATTTGCAGAGGATCAGAGGAAGAGAGGAGAGCAGTCTTATAGCTTAACATGAGGAACAAGCAAGATGAGAAGTGTCAAGCCTAGTTATAATAAAAATAAGTCCATTAGAATTTCCTTAGAAATTCCATTAAGGCATGAAGTTACTCTGGAGTGACCCAGAGATTCAGAGGATGAGCTTAGAAGCTTAGTTAGAGTAAGAATGAAGTCCAGATGGGAGGGTGTTTTTATTAATATTCAAACTATAGTACCATATAGAAGTTAAAGTACTTATAGTTCTAAAGTAACAAGGGGTATAAGTGAGAAATGGAGATAAGACTGGAGTTGTCTCAGAAGTGAGGGCAGGTGCCAATGCATCTTGGAGACAAATGGAGATGTTAGCAATAACAGCATCAAGATATGTCAGACTAAACTAAAAAATAATAGAAGAGGCAAGAGGCAAGACAGGAAAGCAACAGGAACAAAAGCAGAGGAAAGCATGGAGTTATAATAGAGTGGTCTGAAGGGAACAAAGTGAAAGTAAGATATACAAAGTGACTAAAAATGCAGCAAAGCTAAAACAGAATAAAGCAGAAAGAAAATGGAGGGCCAGAACAACTATAGTAACATTAATGCAGGGGAAACACAAGCATAGTGAGCCTAGAGGACCAGTAGGAACTGGATCAGAATTGGATTTGGAATGTGGGATATGACACTTACCTTTGACCTGTGAACTCTTTGTATGCCCTATTAAAGGGCTATGTCTGTTTTTATCCAGGCCAGATGTAATACTCCTTGATCTTTTTGCAAGTATGCTTAAAATTATTGTCCTGCTAAAAAATAACATCAGAAGAATTGAGATTATAATACTCCATGGTCTGCAGAAGTTTTTTTCTTCAAAATTTAAAGATAGATATTTTTATCCATTCTACCATCAATTATAATAACATATTTGATTTCTTTTCAAGTCATATATCCCCACACTATCAAAGAACCTCCTCCATGCTTCATAGTTTCTTTTACCAATCTATTACTGAGATTATCTCCTGGCTTTTTCCATACTTATACTTTCCCATCTGACTTTAGGCAATTGATTTTAGTCTTATTAGACCATAGATATTCTTTCAGTTCTCTATGGACCAATTCTGGTATGCAAAGGCAAAATCCAAATAAGCTTTGCAATGCCTAGCTAAAAGAAAAGGTAGTTTTTACTTGGAAATAACCTCCATGTCATTCTTTTTTAAGTGTTGGCAGACTATTAGGATGGAGAGGTTGATTAATGATGTTGAAATATGCTTTGATAACCTGAACAGCATTATCTGCCTGATAGAAAGAAATAAGATAAATGGCATGGTAAATATTGGTAAAAGAAAGCTTGAAAGAATAACCATCAAATGATTTTTCTAAGTCTGGATGCTCTTGAAAGTGAAGCTTGGATATAGTAGAGAGGCCAACATGGAGATCAGTGGTAATAGAGTATGAAAATTGACCAGCATTAAGCTGAATAAGAATACTGGCTTTTTAATTAGTAGAAAGGGATTGTATTGTGGTTGAAGTATGGAATCAAGGAGTGTGAGAACATTTTAAAGCTCAGACACATTATTTACATGTATACTTCCAAATATAAACAATGTCAATTGTTCAAGAGTATAAATACTGGCCATAGTAAAAAAAACTGACATTTAGACAATATGTACATGTAATATATAAGCTAGTTCAAATAAATGGTAATCAGCATAATAATTAACATGAAATTCATGGTAGACATTCAGAGAATTAAAAAATATAACAAATAAAGATATTCA